>CAVNYN010203683.1:0-11227 GCA_963692815.1 Nyctanthes arbor-tristis | reverse complement strand
AGCGGATGAGATAAAAGAGGGAGACCGAATGATATTACGGAAATAAATATATATCAAGTGACAACTAAAAAAAAAAAAAAGTGACATCACAAGTGATGTTATAAAAAATATTATAATGTCAAATAAAGAGCGGGAAAATACAGAGCCAGTAACCATTCCTACTCTTAACTTCTTATGGAATCAACTCATGATTCCATAAAATTAACCAATACTCATGATTTGATTGATAGAATCAACTCAAATACTCTTAACTTCTTATTATATTTTTTTTTTGAATGAACCAATACTATTAACTTCTTATGGAATCAACTCATGATTTGATTGATAGAATGTGAAATTACAGTCAATATTTTTCGCTTTTTTAAGGGTCGCATCAATTGTAGAACATTTTCAGTTGCACCTCTATTATAAAGTATATCTTTTTTTCAAATAAACAAACCCGAATAAACAATGGAATGTTTGGAATTGGATAAACAAAGCGACTTGATTACTTTAACTACTTGGATACATACAAAAGTTACATATATAAAGGGTAATAGTTTTGCTATTTAACAAAAAGTTACTAAAAATATTTAACAAAACTGACCACTTCATGCTATTGAATCTGGATTGGTTTCCGGACTAATTATTACCTGTATATGATGTCCGCATGGAACGGGTATTAACTAGGAGTTTTTGTAGTGATTTCTCCCTTAGAGTGCCAACTGATGGTATAAAAGATTACTTTCGATTTCGATCTAGTACCATATGATATGACACAATTCATCAAATGGTATAAAAAATTGTTAGTCACAATTCAGGAAATATTTGACCAAAGCAAGAAATAAATTTTGTGATATATCAGCACAAAATAATTCATTCATTATCTACCGCGGGGAAACGTAGGCCTGTTTGATCAATAGTAAGTGGCCTTAGGAATTTGATCACTTCATTATTAATCATTTTTTTTCCTGATTGATACATATTAATCATTATTATTGACTAAATAAGATTATTTATCTATTCATTACTTTAATTACAGTGAATATAATCAGTTAACCAATAGAATGTCACAATCGTACGACGGCCAACTGTGTCAACTGAATTTTGAAAGATAAGGAAGGGTTCAAAGCATACGACGCCGTACCGGTAAGCGGGCACGTATGTGGTATTAGTTAGTTGAATTATCTGGGGTTCCCCATCTCTCGTCTCTGAATTTCTTCTCATCCGTACTTCTTATTCTCTCCTGCATCTCACCTCAGTTTCTTCTCCTTTCTCATCTCCATGGGCGGAGCTAAGGGGGGGCCTTGCCGGGCCCCGGCCCCCCCTAAATTGAAAAAATTTCATTTTTACTATGTTTTAAAAAAAAAAAAATTTATATATAAAGGTAATTTAGCTGTGCGTAATATAAGGCTCACCCTTCCGGCCCAGTCCTCTAATAGCTCCTGGCTCCGCCATTGCTCATCTCATCTTCAGAAATAGCTCGATTTCCATTGTAACTGATTTTATTAATGAAATCAGCTGTTGAGATTTGCAATTTCAGTTGCAACGTGCTTTGAAGTGCTGATTTAGTTGAGGTAGTTTGCTATTTTTGAGATAAATTGTTGATATATTTGCCGCTGGGTGTTGGATAGTTTGTTAGCTGCGACAAATGGTGGTGTGGTGTGTGGTTTGAATCTGAGATTCATCACACAGAAGGTATGAAAGATTTATTCATCTTAAGATTAGTGTTATTTTTATAGTAGTGTGTGAAGTTTTCAGGGGGCCTTTTCGATCAGACGGGCAATTCTGGTGGAATAACAGGGACTCAGCTGAGAATCCCAGAAGACTAGGATGATTGTTACAAGGCCTTGCGGTTGTGGCATGTTCATCAGCCCGACCGACCCTCGAAGAATATTGAGTGATATATCAATGAAGAAGAGTTTGATTGCAGAGAAGAGTAGCCTAAGGATTCCAAAGAAAGAAATGTACCCAGTAGGGCTTAATCAAGCATCACAGGTAAAGTGGAAAGAGTACGAAGAGGCATTTGATTATGAAGAAGAGTCTGTCTTGATAAGCCTGAATTTTAAGGATTCCGGAGAGAGAATCGTATCAATGGAACTTGACAATTGAACTTTGAAGAAACTGGATCTATTTTCTAAACGAAGTTGAAGGTCTGATCGGATTCTTGGACTAGTGGATAATAAACAGAGCATATTGAACGGATAGTAACAGACTGTGCTCGACAAACTAAAATCATTTTTTCTAGTTTCATGTGTTGTTCAACACATCATAGCAGTTACAAATAAACGGCCGTGGGCTGTGTCTGTCTACTAGAGTTCACATAAAACATTGACTTGATAAAGAACTACTTTACTTTCCTCAGATCATCTCAAAAAATTTTGATACATATTACATTAGTGCCTGTGTCTTTATGCAGATTTTGTTACAAGACCCTTAATTGAGCCAACAAACGCACATAGCATGATAATAAATATCACAAAACTATATATTCGAAGAATAATCGACTTCTTTGTCCAAGCTCCAATGTTTTTCTGCACCAAGTACATCTCCACAGGAAAATGTACAACAATGGGCCAAAAGTTAATTGCTCCAGCCAATCCAACAACATGGTTAAAGTGCTTCCGGAAAAGTATTGCCAAACCTGTGGTGAGTGCAACATAAGAAGTTCGAAAACACAGCCTCAACATGTTTGCTCTCAACCATGGCACTCCTTTCGGGTGGTAATCTTCATGCAATATTCTACAGTCGGGGAACTTCTCGGCAATCCATCTTTCAGTATTTGCAAAGAGTGGTTGACTGAATACCTGTGGATGCAAATTTGAAATATAGGCTAAAGTATTACAGATGAAGAACAATGATATAACTAGTTTTGGCTGAATATGAATACCTGATATCCCCCCACCAGATTAACAACAATGCAGACATTAGTAAGATTGATCAGCCAGAAGGGCTCGTAAAAACCAAATCCTGTCATAAGGTTCCCAGGGGTAGAATTCCCAAAAGCTGCGTACCCAAGTACTCCACAAAATAGGTAGAAGAAAGTTGTGGTGCCAACTGCCATAATAGATGCCTTCTTCATGGTGATATCTTCCAATGAGTTTGGTCTCAGAGTATCCTGAAGTACAAACATTTATTGTTAGTTCTGTGAGCATTACTTAGTACCACATCTGTTTTTTGTTCACAAGTAGATTATCACACCCGTATTTCTAGGAAGACAACAGAGAATGGGAAAGCAAAGGCAATGTTCCCAAGCGCTAGAGATATCGCCCACACTTTTTCAGCTGTAGTAGAAGCAACCATTCCACCAATTCTGACTTTGAAAACTCCGTTCTCTACATTGTCAGGTTAAAAAGTCAATGAATTCAAAGCATTTTACACAATCTAACTAGTTTTAGCATTATACTTAAAATTCCCTGGACATGTACCTCTTACTTTAGCCAAGCCAAGACTCAATCCGATAATAGAGTATACGAAGGACATGGTTGCAGAAACAAAAGAGAGCCATATGGTATTTTGAAATTTGGGTACAATTTGAGACATAATAACTTGGAAAGATCCAAATATAAGTATGTAAGGGACACTATCAAGGTTACAAGCAGCATTATGCCCTTTACTGTGGTAGCAATTTGATCTCTGGATTGCACTGCACCAATTATAAAGAATAACGTTAAAAATTGCAGCAGTAATACTTAGTGGGCCGGATAAGCGGCACTACTGGTGGAAACATACCTCATGCTGATGGAGGATGTGATGGTTGAGACAATACCGAGCTTCACAAAATTTATTCTCACTGCAATTTTGCACCAGAAACCATTCCTTTTTCCTGATACACAGGTAGAGGCAAATGAAAATGAGAATTGCCTTGAACTTGTACACAAGCAACTACGTGCCGGATAACAATGAATTAAATTTATACCTAGAATATGGCTAACAGCATCCACGTAGGAGACATGGTTAACTGTGGCAGAACCATTGTCGGGATGAGGAGACTTGTAGCAAGAGCAGAGGAAAATAGCAGAGGAAAGGGTGACTGCTGCAAATGCCACCATGGTTAATGGACCAGCAATCAACCCGAGTTGTGCCACACTCCAGGCTAATGAAAGCACTCCAGAACCTATTACTGCTGTTATTATCTGCGCATAAGCTGTCCAGAGAGTCCCTAAATTGTCGAATATAACATGGACATTCAATGAGAAATGTTTTCAATGCATGAACCAGCTAAAGAAATTTTGAGTTGAAAACAATGGTAGATCAGTGTGTTTCAAAATCCCACATGACATATTAGTTTTCTCGGAAACGACGCTGCTTCAGCACCAAAAATTGCACCAAATGGTGACAAGAAGAAAGTAACCTCGGCCACAGAATTAATGGAGAAATTGTATTGGATTACTCTGTTCACCATATATAACCTCTTGACTAACATGTAGCCAGAATCCAGATAACCAATGCCTAGAAAATATTATGTTTAGTAAATCCAAATCTTTTATTATCGAATGGCACTCCAAAGTTTTGTTTATATTTTAGACAAAACAACACAAGGATTCGCAGAACAATTAATTTCGCTAACGGCCATTTTTTTAATATGACAAAAAAGACCTTGCCACCAGCAGGGGTGGTGGTTGTTGGTACCGGAAATGGGATCTCTTGTAGTGATGGAGAGGCGCGGCGGCGGCGGCGGCGTTGGCGTTGGGGGGAGAGAGAGAACGAGAGAGGAAAAAACAAAAAAAAAGAGGAGAAACTGAAAAACCTGTGCGGCGATCCTTAACAGAAGTAGCTGCAAACCGTGGAATACCATCTTCCATTCTCTTTCCTTCCACCTGACCAATGTGAATACACCTTTATATAGGTAGGCCAACCTCAGAGCTGCAAACCATGGAAACAAAATCCTCTTGTCATCCTCAACATTTTTATTAGCTAGGCTCTGGCGAGTTGGTGATGGTGACCGCTGAGACTTTTTTATTCTTTTTTTTTTTTGTTTTTTAATGGTCAAATCAAATGCGTGCCCCCCGCCGACTCGTAATGTGCTAGTGTCCCAGTGTCGTGGTGTGTGACTTCCAAATCAGACCAATGTGCCTTTGCCTGTAAGCATGGCATTTATCTGAAAAATTTTACTCTTTACTTGTGGTTGGAATCTTTCTAGTATAAATTCGTTCCTCATCTTTTTAAAAGAGATAAAGTTTTAGGAACAATAATCACTATCTTTATTACATTATCCGGGATTAGATTGAGGCTCTAGAATTTAGAGCATACAAGTTCAATTATCATATATGGACTTTGTTCTATCTTTATAGATTTACTTTTACTCATTCGAAATTTACTTTTTCCTATTGTAGATTTATTGTCAAACATGGTGAAATTTCCGTAATAAATGATTTTTTTAAAATTATATTGTACAAATTTTTATAAGAGCTTGTTTGATGCTCTTTATTTTACTAATTCATGATTTTATCTATCACTAATTCAATATTTGATTTGATAACTATTTAATTACAATCGCATATTTTAAGCATTTTTTGCATACTCAATACACATTATACATCTCTCCTCATTATAAATTCTTTATATTTTGACAAATAAAGAACATTAAACTAAATTCGCGTGATAGCTAAAGCGGTAAAGTACTCTTTTCTAAGACCGTGTCCTGAATTCGAACCTATCATAATGCCCTTCTTTGGGGTTCTCCGAATTGTACACACAAAAAAAAAAAAAATCCATCTCTATTTTTAATTTTTATTTATTTTGAAATAAGACAGTACTAACAAAAGGGACAAATAAAAGAGCAAAAGAAAAGAAAAGAAAGAAGAAAGAAGTAGACGGTTTCAAGATTTCAACCAAGTGCGAAGGAAAACCACGTCTTGTTACAATAGTCAATGAAAGGACATGCACACGTGACTGCCTTTCAACGCTTGCAATTTGTTGCTATTTGGAAGCAACGATCGTGCGGATTATTTGTTGCTTTCATGGTCAATCATACTAATTTCCAAGTCTTCAATTATCAACTAAACTCTGTTTCAAGCAACAATTCAAATCCAATGAATTAAACTCAGAACTATGATATATACACGTATCTTTAAATGTTTGCTTCAGCAATGTGAACTTAGCTCATACAAAACTCCGTATATATATGCACACACCAACGAAAAACTTCCATAAGAATATGAAGCAAGAAAGGAAGCTAATATAAAATTAGGTGTTTAGCGTTATAAATAGTGTCAGATGTCTACATGCAATGGCGGAGCCAGGAGCTATTAAAGGACTGGGCCGAAAGGATAAGCCGTATATTATGCACGGCTAAATTACCTCTATATATTAATATCTTTTTTTAAAACAAACCAAAGTATAATTTTTTCCAATTTAGGGGGGCTGGGGCCCGACATGGCCTCCCCTTAGCTCCGTCAGTGTCTACATGGTTTGCATATAAGCACGCCACATCTGTTGATACAAGTGGGTTTCAGAAAGAGGAAAAGAAATATATATATATTTTTTTAAAAAGGGTTTGCAGCCATGGATTTTTCCCCGAAAAGAGAAGATGCGTAGAGATTGTTGGCCGCAGAAGTTACGTTTTGATAGAAAGGGAGTAATATCATCTTTCTAAGTTACCCTTTTTCACTCTTCAAATATGAGGTATGTTTTTGAAAGATTACTAATTTAAACATAAATCAATATATGAACTCCAAGCATATATATATTTGTTTTTTTGAATTTTCGGCATATAATATTAGTAATGACTTTATACGATCAAAACTTAAATCTTACACTTTGCATGCTTTGTCATGTGTTGCATTTTATTTTATATTGATCGCCTTTTTATCATGTATTGGCGTGCATTATAGGAAGTAATGATCTAATACTAGATATCTTGCGGCATAATACTGTCAGTCGCTTATATTATTTTTATCTTTTATATATGACACACTACATAAGTGTTTGACGGCATTATACCGCCAAATATCTGATGTTATATCATTTTCAGCATTATAAGTTCAGTATTTAGTCTTGACACTTTTTACACCTCTCGATCTGGTCAATTGTGACCTTATAGTGTAATTGTATTCTTTGTTCCGATTGTTGGTTTTGAAATCTATTATCTATTATTAATATATAAAGGCAATTAAGTGCCTTTATTTTTTTCCCGTCCATTTGCTCTGCGATTACTCTCGTGGTGAATCTTTTCTAAGGTAAAGGTTTGATTTATGAGAAGTTTTTTTATTAACATTTTTTATTCTATATTCCTCTACAACTTTCCCTTATTAGACTTCCACATTTTTCTCTTTTAAATCCATAATTCTTCTATCCACTACCCTGAATCTCAATTAATCGAATCTATGATTGATTCGATTACTTCAATCCCTAATGTTTCAATTTATTTTTTTTCCAATTCAAATTATCTTCATTCATCAGTAGAGTAGATTATCATTGTTTTAATCCATAATCAGGGTTGTGGTTATGCACATGTAACTTTTCTTTTTTTCCCCTTCAATCACTCAGCGATTTTCCCCTCAAATTTCACACTTGTAAGCTCTATTATTTTATGGCTTTTTTTTGCAAATCCCATGATGATTCAAAGGTCTTTGAATTATAATTTCCTTAATGCATGGAATAGCCAAAGCTGAAGGCACTCAGAAAAGGCTTAACAAAGAAAATAGAAAAGACTTCAAAATCATTGTTGAAGAGCCTAAGCTCTACAAATTGGGTACTCTTTTATTTTCTTTTCATTTACATAATATATGTCAAATGACTAGACTAATACAAGCTCTAATAATTATTTTTTTTACTGGATAATGCATTTAATAACTTATTGTGACAATTTAACCTAGAGCCTTATATTGCTATCGTATCTTCTTCCCCTTTTCATTTGATTATTATTCAAATGTACAAATGTGAACGAGGGACCGTTGAGATTTAATTGATAATATCAATTGCCCAATATACCATATTATGATAAAAAGAATATTATTTTTCTTAATAATAAAATAAGAAGGGACAGAAAAGTTGATAATAGTACTATTTCAAGCCAACTGATTTGGGCAGGATAACTTTTGTGAACAAGTTGACATATAGTATTATTTCAAGTTGAAATAAGTTGGAAATTTGATGCAGAATAATACTCTCATCTTTATGTTTTTATTTTTTAATTTTTTTATTTCGATATGTAGAAAGCCTCTGTGGTGTTTGTTTTAATAATATAATAATAAGTCGTCAGTAAATTCTAATTCAAATTATGTTTGTTTGTAGTTAACAGGTTTCTGTACTGATTACTTGATTCTACCAATTATTCTTTTCTCGCGTCACCATGACTTTTCTTTTTCTCCTTTTCTGATTTTTAATCTGAGAATATTTATGTCGTTGCTAACCTTACAGAAAGAATGAAGAATCAAGAAAGTGAAAATCCAAAGTTGAATCCTCAAAGTAGGAGCTTCATTGTTGAGTGAAGCAATAGTGACATTGATAGATGTAGAAATTTGTTTTTAATATAAATTAGTATTTTTCCAATTTTTCAATAATTTGCAAAATTATCATTCATTAAGATAATGTGCTTTACTTTTATTTTCTCTTTATCAAATTATCGTGTTTTGATGTAATCATATTGACTATAAAATTTTCTATGTGAGTTTTGATTAAGATGTCTGCCATAATTTAGGTGGCATACTTATTTGATCTACCTATTAATGAGTGCTTATAATTTCTCTATACAGTTGATGAATTTTGATACAATCTGTTTTGTTTGTAAATTATCATTTATAGATATTTATATTTTTTATTAACAAATTTGATTCAAGTAAAGAGATGGTAATTAATTAGCTCCTGATGGAAGATGACTGGTGTATATTAAGCCTTACTGATAATGATTCTAGAGTGCTAGAAGAACTGTGAAGGTGTGGACATTTGTGATGGTAGAATTAGATGCATATATTTGATCGTGGAAAACCAAATACTCAACCTATATATATTATAACTATGAGTTGATTTGATTAAATTTTCTCATTTAAATATTGATCATTGGTAGTATTGATTTAATTAATGTATACTTGTATTTTTAGATTTTTTACAAAGATACAAATGTTGATTTATTATCCAACTGTCAAATAGATATATTTTTACTATTTTTTCTACTCGTTCAACGCATGGGTGGATTTACTAGTTTCTATTACATAGAGTATAATTTTACATCAAATGTTAATTTCACATTTCATCTCTAAACTTTACAGTTAGTATTGATTGAGTCTTTAACTTTTTTTTCAACACGCTGAGTCCCCAACATTTCATTAATTAGCACTTGAGGCCTTTTTTTATGGTTTCAATCTATTTTTCCATTAAATCTTTTGCCAAATTATTATTATGACCTTTATTCTTTTAAATTAAAAAATAAAAAGTTTAAAATTTTAAAAAATTAACGTTAAAATTAGCCCCACCCACCCCCGAAAATAAAAAGACACGAAATGGGGTGTCAATCCGTTATTTCCAGCCGAAGGAGGGCTGTTGGGGGAGGGGACATTCCGCCGCCTTTGGCTGTCATTGCCAGTGGCAAAAGGGCCCCACCTTTTTACGTTTTATTTCTTCAAATTTTAATGTTAAATTTTACATTTTTGTATTTTTAAACTTTTTGTTTTTTAGTTTAAAAAGATAAAGGTATAATTTGACAAAGGAGCTAAAATCCGTAAAAAAAATGACTTGTCTACCAATTAAGGAAAGGCTGGAGACCCAACGTGTTAAAAAAGATTAAAAACTTAAACGATACCAACTATGAAAGTTAGAAATAAAATGTGAAATTAGCTCTTTCAGTAAAAGAAAACTAACACCAAATGGCTGAAAAATGAATGATCATTAACTTGGAGGCGTGGACACTATACAAATGAACATCTGTAGTACCAATCGGTAAGTTAGATATTAAGACCAATATTTTAATTATTTGACAATTAAAAAGTGCAGGTTGGAGCTCTAACACTAATGATGATATATTTTCTTTGCATTTGAATATTTTTTCTTCTAGTTTTTTATTTGTGCCGTTCTTGCTTTGGACATGTGTTGGCTAATTGTTTGAAATTTTTTAATTTTTATGCGTCATTTGAGATATTTGTAAAAGCAAATAAGAAAGGTCATGAAATAAAATTAGTAAATAATTCTTCTGTCCAAAATATCAACTATCGCTCCTTTGATCTTCATTTCTTGTATTTCCTGTATTTGTATATTATTATGCGTTTAATTTCTTCCTTATCTTCTTTGTCCTTTCGCCAGTTCTCTTATTAGCTCGCATCTTAGTTATTCAATTTAGCATTCAAATTTTTAATTAGTTAGCCATGGTCAAATTTGTGAAGTATTAGCCTGTAGGCTGTAAGCCTGTTTCGGCCTACCGATATCTTCATTCCAAATGTTAGCATTAAGGGGTTGTTTGATACTCTTTTTCATTTCTCTTTATAATTCCACCTACCACTGATTTGACTATTGATTTGATTACTTTTCATCTATAATCACAAATTTCAAACTTATATTAAATCTACACCACTCATTTCACCTCTTTATAATTTCTCTTTATAATTCAATTTGGATAAATAGCTTCAAACAACCCCTAAATTAACTTACTACTAGTTAATTGCGGAAACTATTTCACCTGTTACTTTGTTTACACATGTCCACTTGGGATTCGAGTTAACCCAATTACATTTTAGACTCAATTAAACTTCATTTTCGTCCACAAGTATGTGCGGCTGCACTGCCTGAAACTCGGCACTGCCTTGGCTGTGCAGAACAAACTTGTGTGGCCGCGCCTTGCGGCCGGGTGTGGGGGCACTTTGAGGCACATGTTGCCGCATGTATGAACCATGTAGCTGTATGGTTAGATCTGTCCTCGAAAATGATAGCCATACCGCTCTAGTTATGGACAATTAAAAATGAGTTTAAATTATTAGTGTGTGTGTATATATATATATATATGTGTATGTAGTTATCTCCAATTTAATCCATAGTCATTTTCAGGTCAACATTTTTGGTCAACTGTGTAAACAATTTTAGTCAATTTATCTATAATTATAATAATAATTATCTAAATTAACAGTTGTCAAATGCCATATATATTTTTTAATACATTTCTCTCTCCATTCTCAGTAAAACCTGCTATGTACAGCGTGTTACTTTGCCAATTAAATAAATGTTTCCGGCCTATTTTTGAAGTCAACATTTATAGTCAACGTTAACTCGAGATATGATTTTACAATGATATAGCAATTTATTTCTTATTTAAAATATT
>CAVNYN010203681.1:0-17121 GCA_963692815.1 Nyctanthes arbor-tristis | reverse complement strand
GACAGAATAAGTGAATAAAAAGATGAGACAAAAGCTGGTGTTAAGGGACTTGTTGCTACCAGAACCAACAAGGTCCCTTGATTTTCTTTCCAAAACCAGATGGAATCGACAAAGGTTTCTGATCTGAGAAATGTTGAAAAAACATCCAATTTTGCAACCAGATCCAGAAATCAGTGAAATGGTATACACAAGATGGACCAAAAACTGTTTTGTATAATGACAATTTGATCTGTACAGGGCAGCTAACTGGCGGGACACAACTTACTGCAATATGACTCCTGAGCCTCTCATTCCATATGAATTGCCAAAAGCATGCAGGTAAAACAATAAAAACCAGCAAAAGCAATAAAAAAAAATCAAAATACAACCATGTTTTAACGCAGTACAGTTTCTGCAGAAACATTCTGATTGAATACTATAGGGAAAAGGAAGAAAACTTGGTCTCATTCTATTTGAGTTATTTTCTTAGGGATTTAATCCAAGCAATCTGAATGACTACGGCTTCCTAAATGTGCTGCTTCAAGACGGTATTGGAGGCCTTCAAGCATCAAAACCAGTAGGTTTAAGCTTAGCTAAGTACTGTACCTTGGTGACTTATTCAGGTGTTATCAAACAAATTCAAGAGCATCCAACATAGAAAAGAATACTTTCAAACAAGTTGACTATGCTTTTAAATAAAAAGGCATTCAAGAATCGAAAAATGATCTCGCCATATGCATGTATCTAAAAATGTTGGGACCAAAGTCCAACAAATTTTGAACCTCATTTATTATAACCATAATATTATATTACAACAAAAGAGAGTATACATTATTCCTTCATATATTTAACACAAACTGCAAATATCTATACTGTAATTACATAACATTGCAATTATCATGTGACAAGAAAAGTACATTTTCCAATAATTTTCAACAGGTAATGTCTCTTCCCTTGCCATCTTCATACCTTGAAATAATTCACAAGAAAATTTTCATCAAGTCCAGAACTGTTAAACTTCCTAAAGTAATCACATAACAGGACCGGTTTGTATAAGGGAGGATTTTCTTCTGAGATCAATTCTTCAATGGGGCCATAGAAGATCTTATCGTTGTACAAGGGTCCTGAGAAAAAGCATGCCACAGAAATTCTGGGCCCCAGATAACTGGCAACCACTCTATGCTTATTGCTTCTGAATTTTCCATTGGATACTAACTGTATGGCAAAATATTCACACAGAAAAATAAGTTAATAATCAGGGGAAAACAGACGTGTGCTCTTCCGATCTGACACAGGAAAAATGAGCTAATAATCAGGGGAAAACAAGTAATGTATAGCAGTTTTAGTGGTTATGCCAGAATCTTATGAGAGTAACATTAAACAAGATGAAATCAGAAATATGAAAGTAAACCAAAGATTTATAGTGGTTTATGTTTATCCTCACAGTGACTATTATCCCCACAAATTGATCTTACTGTAAAAATCTTTTGAGGATTTAGGTCCCACACAGTCTTCCAATAGATGTATGAATATATGTCTACCTGAAGAAGATCCCCAATGTTGATTACTAACGCTCCAGAAACAGGTTGAATATCAACCCATCGGTTCTGGTAGAAAACCTGGAGGCCACTGATGTGATTCTGTAGAAGGATGGTGAGGAATCCGGGATCTGAATGCTTTGCAGTTCCCAGAGTGAGTTCTGGTTCAGGACATTCTGGATAATAATGGCAGGCAAGGCGATGCCCTTCAGGGCAGTCCATCTTTCTTAGGTGCTCAGCTTCGAGTCCAAGAGCCTCAGATAATATTCCAAACAGAATATTTCCTAGTTGTTCAGCATGTTTTGAGTATGCTGTTACAGCCTCCCTGTTGATCAATGTTAAGGTGTATTATACACTAGTAAACCGTATTTAATTAAAGGAAAAAGAATCTAACTTCTTGTTCCTTCATGCATATAGCAAGTTAAGGCACTCGTTATTCTAACTTTATCTTCATCTAAACAAATAGTTTGGTATAAAATTAAAATGCTCATTTATAAGGAAAAAGAGGATTAAAGAAGAGGCATATTCATTGTAATCAAACGGGCAAGTAAAGAAGCCGGTCTCAAGTGTAAAAAGAATCAGGCCCGTATGCACATGGTATAACATAGAAGGTCTCATTTTGATGCACGGACAGGGCTGCCATAAAATTGAGTACTTACCTACATAAAGATGGAAATTCCTCGGTATCATTTTGATCAGGATCTGCAAACGAAAAAATCAATGTGTCCCTCCAGCTAGCAGTCTTTGATGAGAACAAATCATAATTGCTGAGAAGTCTCACCCTTCTCGCATTATCCCGTGAGTAGTATTTCTTTTTCTCCTCAAGGTCCTGCTCATAAAATTTCTTCACTCCATCAAGCATTTCATCAAGCACATTTAAGGGTATCCCATGATTTACCACCTGGAAAAATCCCCATGTTTCTGATGCAATCCTTACTTCTTCTACAATCTGTTTACGCCTATCGGCTTTCTCTAGACCACCCAAATCAATCACACGGACTTCAATTTGAGCCCTCTTGTAATTCAACTCTTCAGTCAGTTCTTCAGCTGGCCTTACAAAAATCTTGGGAATTTTTTGCAATCCAGCATCTACTAATCCCTTTACACCAGCTTTTGTTTCATCAAAAGCCATCAATTCTTGCATCCTGTCATATTCTTGGGCATCCATTGTTTCTGCCATTGAATGCAAAGTGATGCGTGTCTGGCTAATGAAGAATTTAAGACGATGGTGGCTTTTAAAATTTTATAATTCTTGACAATTGAAACTGGATTTACTCATATAATGTGATGAGTCAACGACCCGGAATTAATAATTCTTGATCTTACAAATCGTGGATTAGCTGTCCCTTTTTGTATCAATTTTTCCACCTCAGAATCCTTCGAGTAATGTGCAACAAGAAAGACGACAACTTTGTTAAACTTATTTGGAGCTCTATGTAAAGTGAAAAATTTATCAAATCAATATAAATCATATACAATATCATTAAAAAGAATAAAGGATATAAATTTCTTGATGGATATATAAGATAGCATGATTCAACAACTTGGAATATAATTCTTGAAATGGAAAAACATGTATTAAATATTCAAAAGGAAAATAATAGCTAGCTTGATCGTGAATTTTGGAAAAAGCATGCCAAAGAAATTATTGGCCCGAGATGACTGGCAGCCACTCGTCTATAGCTTCTGAATTTTTCCATGGATTATTAATTATCAATGTCACTTATTGTGATAGATAAACCTGCCACATTTCATAATAGAAGCCACAAGTTATTTAAGTTCACCATCTGTTTGACTTCTTTTTAAGTTATAGTGATCTAACAAGAATATGGTACCTATAGATAATGGCTGGCAACCTGTTTGAAGTCGGCCATTCTGCAAACCAATGGATGAATGACAGAGTGAGTGAATTACGAGCTTTCGACGACACGAAAGCCGGAGTCAAAGGCCTAGTCGATGCTGGCGTCCGTAAGGTGCCAAGAATATTCTTGCAACCACCAGATGATTTCAGGAAGAAATCCAATCCACCATACAAGTTTCCATTGATAGACCTTGAAGGTTTTCACGATGATCCAAACAGGTGCAAAGAGATAGTTGACGGGGTTCGAGAAGCATCTTAGACATGGCGTTTCTTCCAAGTGATCAATCATGGGATCCCCAATAGTGTTTTGGAGGAAATTTTGGATGGAGTTAGGAGATTCTGAGCAAGAAACTGATGTCAAGAAAGAATGGTACACTCGAGATTTCACAAAAAGGGTCGTTTACAACGGCAATTTCGATTTGTATAGCGCTTCAGCAACTAACTGGAGAGACACCCTTCTCTGTCTTATGGCTCCTGAACTTCCAAAACCTGATGAATTACCCTCAGTATGCAGGTAATGTTCATCACATGTTAAACAGTAGCTTAAGGTTTCTTGATTTGGATACCTTTGAGTTTGAGAAGTCAGTGAATCGTACATTCTTGTTTTTTTCAGTAATATTGTGATAGAATTCACCAAGCAAGTAATGAAACTGGGAAATTGTCTGTTCCAAATAATGTCACTTACCCTGGGTCTAAAACCCCGATCATATCATAGACATGGGATGTGCTGAGCGGCTGGATCTCTTGTGCCATTACTATCCAGTTTGCCCTCAGCCGGAACTGACTTTAGGCACTAGCCAGCGCACAGATAGTAGTTTCCTCACAGTGCTACTAAATGATCATATTAATGGCCTACAAGTTCTCCATCAAAACCGGTGGGTTGATGTTCATCCAGTTCCTGGAGCTCTTGTAATCAACATTGGAGATCTTGTTCAGGCGAGTTCTTTGCCTTTTCTTCTTTATAAATTCTGCCAGAAATCTGATAACATTTTCATCTGTGATGATGGTTTTCTCTTCCAACTGATAACAAATGACAGGTTTTTCAGTGTGGAACACAGAGTACTTGCAAACAATGTTAGTCCAAGAATTTCAGTGGCATGTTTCATTAGAAGTGATCTATCATCTCCAAAGCTCTACGGACCAATCAAAGAACTTCTGTCAGAAGATAATCCTCCGAAGTATAGAGCAACTACTGTGAAAGTTTACATGGCCTACTTCAACGCAAAAGGGCTGGACGGAACTTCTGCCCTGTTGCATTACAGGATTTAGACTCAAAACTATTCCACCGCCATTTACCTTACTGCAAAAATCTGTAGAGATGAACTGCACTACGATGCTATGCCGCTCACAGTCTTATAATAGATGTATGAATAAATGAATACATGTGTACCTGGAGAAGATCCCCCATGTTGACTAATAACGCTCCCGAAACGGGTTGAATATCGACCCATTGATTCTGGTAGAAAACCTGGAGGCCACTGATTTGATTTTGTAGAAGGATGGCGAGGAATCCGGGATCTGAATGCTTTGCGGTTCCCAGAGTGAGTTCTGGCTCAGGGCATGCTGGATAATAGTGGCAGGTAATGCGATGCCCTTTAGAGCAGCCCGTGTTTTTTGGGTGCTCACGTTCGACCATGGCTAATGGCTAATGGAATATCCTTCTTCTCATGGCTAATGGCTTTATAGGTAAAGGAACGGCCTAAATGGTATGATAGAAAAGGATCAACTAGCTAACCCCGAATTTATAATGCCACATCTTTAACTGTTTCACCAGACTTCTCAGCAAAGATTTGATAATTATGGCATGGAATTTGATTCACAAGCTACAAGAAAGTATAGTAGGAATACATCACCATAATGGTTTCATATGCAGATTGGTGGCGTGTTTGGAATTAGAACATCGTGAGTTCATAATCCTCGTCAAAAAAGTAAATAGCAATAATATACTCTCTTGAATTAGAAAGTATAATGCCTTTATGTTTCATTATCATGTGTGATTCTATTACATACTAAAGCTGATATCATAAAATTTTCATCTCTTCTAAATTATATACTCCCTCCATCCTCTATATTTAGGCTTGTTTGAGTTTTCACAACGATTAAGAATCATATTAATACATATTTGAGACATCCGTACCAAGGTACTCAAGTCACACACTAGGTTCTGTCAAGTTAGTAAAATAAGAAAATTGTAGCGGCTACAAATGCATGGAAGCTAAAATTACATAAAATTTACTTTCAAGCACACCAACATATCGAGTAATTGACACGACTCCACAACGTTTTCAGATGCCACTGAGCTGTCATATACCGCTCCATAGACTAGCTTCCCGTGCTGCAGTTATAAATAAACATAAATAAGTTGGTGCTAGCAATCTCAAAACTCGCAAGCTTCCCTAGTTTATAGCATTTTGCTCATGAAAGGAAAAACATTTTGCTAAAAGATGCCTTGTAATGCCTGATATGAACTCTAGGCAATGGACTTCATTCCTTTCCTTCTCTATATCTTCTTGAAGAGAGTTTGAGATATTGTTGTGTTCATCCTGAGAGTCAATAAACCCCTTTAATCTGTGTGTTGCAGTGTGTATATTTTCTGTCAAGGATTCCTCATCACCATCATAATTGTCGTCATTCTCATAAACTAAATGAATCCCGCACTTCTTCAGCATGATTCTTGGATCAACACATGGAGGATTGCGCCTCGTAACCTGTATCTTATCACCATCTTCCAGCATGGAAACAAATGGATGATGGCCAGGGTATCTGCACAAATGGAGCTGGTTCTCTTGTGTTGATGGGATTCATCTCAAGTACATGGTTTTACTGTGAACTGCCAGGTTACTCTGAGAATCTTGGCTTCAAGCTCGGCTACAGCAGGCAACTCATCTAACGTTGAATCATGGTAAATTCGAGAATTTTTGGAGATGACAACAGCAATAATCACACTGTTTATCGCATTATTTTTCTTTTTGAAAAAACGAAGCTCATCTTGAGTAAACCAGTCTGGGACTTCACTTCCAGGTATGGACAAACCGTATAAATTTCTCAAAGCAAGCTGCATGAAAATTGAGGCAAATTAGATAACATATTTCTATTAATGATGGATGAAACCAGTGTGACTGTGGACCTTTTACCTTGCATGTTCCCAAACATAGAAGAAAGAAAAAGTAAGCAACCCGTTGTTTAGTTATTTCAACACGTACCATTTACCACTTCTGTCTGCATTTCAAGAGGATCCACACACAGGCATGAGAGAGAGAGAGAGAGAGAGACCTTGTCAAGTTTATGCATCACTGCTGAGGCATGTGAACTGCAACCTCCCATGTACAACCTTCTCAAGGACTTCAAACTTCCAACGCCCGGAATGTTCACTAGTTTCTCACAATTTGTAAACTCTATCTCAATTAAATTCTGCAAATTTGAGAGATCAGAAATGCTTTCTAAAGATGTGCAATTTGCTGCATTTAGTTCCTGCAAACTTCCTGGAAGTAGGGGAAGAGCTTGAAGCAATTTGCACTTGGATGGCACAAGCTTTCTGAGAAATTGAAGTCCTCTCATATCAGATGGAAGACTACGAAAATCATTGTGGCTCAAATTCAAAACCTCTAAAGATATTAACTTCACAAAATCATCAGGTATGTTCCCTGATATCTTCCATGCATGAGCATTGAATTCGACCAACCGGGAAAGATTCGAGAAAGAAGATGGGAGCACCTTTCTTTCTGTACTGGTATCTGTCACTGATATGCAAGAATTCTCAGGAACATGGCTGCGAGGCTTCTTTGCCATGTTCAAAGTCCTTAAATTAGAAAGCATCCCAAATGTGTGAGGTAATTCACTAACCGTAGTATCCTCCATAAACAGATGGTACAAGTTCTTCAATTTTCCAAATGAGGCCGGTAATTTTCTTAGTTTCTGACACAGGTTCAATCTTAAAACACGGAGATTTTCCAACATTCCAATAGATTCCGGTAACTCTACTATGACAGCTTCGTGTAAGACCAACGTATGAAGGGCAGACATATGCCCCATTGATTCCGGAAGTGAACTGAGATACTTACAGTCTCTGATTTCAAGCTTCTTAAGTGATTTCAAGCAACCAAGTTGGTGAGGTATAGCATTGATTAGAGTCCTGTCTACCTGAAATTCAGTAAGTGAAGATAACAATTCAATGGTAATAGGCAATGTGTGCAAATGTTTACAGTCCCCGACCGATAAAACTTTCAGATAGTACAGTGAACCAACAGATGCTGGTATAACTTCTAGGGAACTGCCATTAAGCAAGAGTTTGGCCAATGATTTGAGAGTACCAATAGAATTAGGAGCCACAGTTAATGATTTACACCACATCAAATCCAGAGTCTCCAGATTTCCCAAAGAACTAATGGAATCAGGTAATTCTTCCAGTCCAGAACCAAGGAGAGAGAATTCCCGCAAAGCACTAAGCTTTCCTATGCTTAACGGCAGTCTCTTTAACAATTTGCAATGATCGAGAGAAAGTATTTCGAGACAAGTTAGCCTGAATATAGTTTCAGGCAATTCGTCTATGGCAGTTCGATCAGCTCGGAGTTCTCGTAAAGAATTCATGCTGCCAATGTTCTGAGGTAGCTTTTTCAGTTGTGAGCAACCAGAGAAAATGAGAACCTCAAGATGTTTTAGCCCAGAAACATCACTTGTAAACTCAACAAGGCTCGTTGAGATGACGCAAGGTGTCCAGGCCGCCTATTGATTTGTCAATGGTTTTCAGACTAGTGCAAAGCTCCAGTATTAGCCTTTCCAGGGACTTGTGCGTCGGGAATTACAGTCAAATTATAGCAATTATAGAGATTTAACACCATAAGTTTATTTTTGCCCTGGAAAATAGAAAACTTTGTCATATTATCAGCAGAAAAAGAAATACAAGCATTTCAACCGAGAATTGATACAGATAGATTTCACTCACAAAAGAGTCATTCTCCCACCATAAATAAATGATAAAAATCATGACAACAAATCAAAAGAGTAAAACAACACAACCAATGACAATCCCATAATCTCAGTGTTCAGAAGTTTAGATATTGTTTCTTCATGGCAATCACTCCACAAAGAGGGGAAAAAAGAATGAAAAAAATATAAGCATATCAACACAACCTACCTCATAATTGTAAATCGTGTTTATTAGAAAAGATATGCTTTCTTTTTTATTCCCTGGCAATCACAAGAATATAGAGCAAAAACCATATATGAATATTACCACAGAAAAGTGATTGAGCCCATCAAGTCAAGTGAATGATGATCCCCAAAAGAGCATCAAAATCCATAAGCATCCTAGACACTAGCTAATGCGGATGATCCCCAAGTCTAAAAGTTCCATGATGCCTTCGTACTAAAAAGTAGCCTTTGACACCAAACCATTCTCATCAAGTTCAGGAACCCAAATACTGAGGAAATTCTCTCTCTCTCTCTCTCTCTCTCTCACACACACACACACACACACAAAAGATTAGTTGTTCTACATGTTCTATCATAACAAAGTTAGTACTTTTTACCTTTCTCTTAAACATTTTGTTCTGTCTTTATAGGATAATGAGCAAAATGTTATCTCGAAAATGGAGATTTGAATGACTAACCACGCTCATTCTTTCTATGGAGACATGTATAGTTCGAACTCTGGGCCTCTCGTCTGAAATGTAAGTATTTATTCATTGTACTATACTTCAAACGTGCATGTTCTTAACTCTATATATTGACGACTTTGAAATCTAATATATAATATATATTTCATTATACAATACGTTATTAGTTTAAATGATAGAAATTTCTTAATGGAAATAAGAAGGCATAATTCAACAATTTGGAATCGATTTACGGGGCGGTTCAGCTTACTAATTGATTTGACAAATAATTTTGACAAATAATCATATTCCTTAGATTAAATGAGTCCAGCCGTCTATACTCGTTTTCATACTTTTTTCCCTCCATAAAAACGTTGGAACTTCCTTTTTGATATTCCACTAACCTACAGCTTGACCTGTGCAATCATTGGCTACCTATTTCCATTCAAGATCAATTTTCTTAATTTATCTATTTTCATCCAATTCTTGTATTTTGTCTGCCGCAGAGACGAACTTGGCAACTGATTTATTCAATTTCTATTTTTTCGTCAAAAATAAATGCAGCTGAAATAACTTTTTGATGGATATTATGAAAATCTTTTTTCAGAAATGATGACATTGATAATAATCTTCATTAGCATTCGTGTAGAAATTGTAAATCAAACAACAATTGTATACTTCTACTTAATTTGTATTCTTAGCGGAAAATGGAGTTTATGTATTATGCCATATGTAAATTTTTCTTTAGCTTAATGTTTTTCATCACCAAAAATTTATTTTGTCAACAATTGATAAATGCCAAGAAATTTAATTAGATGGGGCTTCAGTGGTGAAGGCTGATAGGTATTAATTTTTGACGTGTAAATCCCCTATATATGTTGTTAATTTTGTGATATTGTGTTTAAAAGTTCATATTTACGTTTAAATTGGTGAATTACAGGTTAAAATCCAAGAAGAAGTCAATTTAGGTGACTTCGGATCAATTGAGCACAAATTACAAAGTCTGGGGGTTAAAACAAATAAAATTAAAAGACGAATGATGAAGTTGTAGCAGCTAAATGGCATGCGGCCGCAAGGCCAAGAGCCATGTGGCCACATGCTTAACCAGAATACAGGTTGGGGAATTATGTGGCCCGCATATGACTGCTGTGTGGCCACTGTGCGGCCGTATGTGGGCAAAAAAGAAACCAGAAGCACAAACAGTCTATGTGGCTGCATGTGCCCATCATGCGGCCGCCTGGGCAAAATTTCGCGAACTTTTTTCATATTTTCCTATTTTGTTTAGAATTCTTTTTATAGCAAACCTAGTGCACGAATTTTATTCTTTTATTAGGTTTTCTTGGACCTTATATATAGAGGTCCAGCCTAATTTTGATAAGAGAGACGCAATACACAAACCACCATAGAAAAGACGGAGAAAAACACAAAACTTTTGAAGATTCGGGGATTAAGTTCGAGATTCAAGAAGGAGAAGTTTGGTGCAAGAGTTTTTTATCTTATTCAAGATCTAATTACTCGGGTTATGCACTTTATTTATTTGTGTTTTTCACTCATGGCGTGTAACTAAATTGATTTAAAGTTAGGACGAATGATGTAACCTACTTGTGACCATAGTCGTGTTTTTCATACTTAATTTATGTAAATTATTCTTATGTTAAATTCTTATTGGTATATTGTTTTGTCTTCATCTTTGTAGTCAATAGATGATTGAGTTTATGGACTTTTATTAAACTCGAGAGAGGAATATTTAAGATAGTTTATGCAATAAGAATCATTAATTGAGACAAGATAAAGAGATTTGCTTGTGGTTAGTGCGGTCACCATAAGTTGAACTTCGAGATGGCTTGCATGAATTTCTTGTTGATTAATACATTTAAGAAGATTGATAACGTGCTTACTTAGAGATATGTGAGGGGCTCTTATTGAGTATGATTAACTAGTTTTGAGAGAGGTAGTTGATTAATTACGTGAAATTTGATCGGTAATATAGATTAATTGTCGCTAGACTAGGTGGACCAATTATGGTGAAGTCGGGAGTCCTAACACATATCCATCACATAACTCCCTTTAAACCTTTGTATATATTTTGTTTGTTTAATTTTATTAACTTTTTATATTATTTTCGCATCTTAATAAAACTCAAGATTTGATCATTCAAATAAAGTTAGAAGTAATAATTTCGGTACTCAATCCGATCCTCGTGGAAACGATAACTTGGACTCATTGTCCAATGTATTACTTGTTCGACCCGTACACTTACGGCAATACATAATTACTAGTTAAACCACTCATGCATTTTATGGGTAAAAAAACTTATTAAAATGTATTATTAGATAATTGTAAAATAAATCTATAATATTTACACTTTCGTACAAAATATAAAAACAGAATTATACAGTGCTCGAATAAATAAGATCGATTGACTTAGTAATGGTGAAATTCAAGATCGCTCAGAAGACAATATATATTCTTACATATAATTTCTCATATATATGCAATAATGGGAAAAAACTATTACTCTTCCGATCTCAATACATTTGAAAATATAAGTTTAACGACAAGTATATTATAAAATTTAAATTTGTCACCTCTACAATTATCAAATGTTCTAGTCAGGTACCTGCCTCATTACCTGACCCGTACCCTATGGAATCGAGTACTGGACAAGGTGGTTCGGGTCAGGTGGGTAATACGCGCCACATTTTGAAAAATCTTAAAAAATGTAAAATGCAAAAAAAAAAAAGGGCAAATAACATTAAACTCACCAACACACACGGGGAAGATGGTGAATGAACGAATTAAAAGGGATTATAGTTTGTTTTGGAATTAGTCTTTCAGATTTGATATTTTAATTTATTAGTGAAAAAATTTAACAAAAAGAAAATGGGCAAAGTAGTTAAGGATTGAGTGTTAAATTCAATTGTCACATGTTCAAATATTCTTTAGGTCTCTTCACCAAAGTTTTTGTTAAAAAAAAAAAAGAACAATTACCATAAGATTCACCAAATAAAAAGACGGGCAAAGCCCGGTATAAAAGGCACCAAGGCTTAGTTTTCTTAATTACTCATTCCGTCCCAAAAAGATAGTCCAGTATTCCATTTTAAGTCGTCTCAAAAAGATAGTCTAGTTGCTATATCAAGTGTGCATTTAATTTTTTATTTCCATGTTTGTCTCTATTTAATTACTACCTTGATACATACAAATTATAGGGAATTTAAAGCGTTCACACTGTAAACAACTATATCATTAATTAAGCATGATGGTTAAAATTGGAAGAAAGCCTATAAAATTAATGTTCTAACTACATTACTTACTAATTCTTAATCTAGATAAAAATACCTATTGGACTATCTTTTTGAAACAGGAGGAGTAATATATATAGCTTAGGAAATTGGATTTTTATGGGAGGCCTTGGGATTGTTGAATATAATAATTGCATTATTATATTAAGGCCCGGATATCATGAATAACTAAAAAGGAAAATTGGTGTGTTTGCATGGAATGTGCAAAGGAATTTATTGATTTTAAAAAGATAAATAAAGATCGTCAAATTCATTTAATCTAACGAACACAATTCTTCGTCAAATTTATTGGTCTTCGTCAACTTTATTGGTAACCAGAGTTGCCCGATTTATATATAATTCTGAATATCTAAACACATGTATTAAACGTTCTAAAAAATAGCTTTATCGTAAAATTAAAATTAATATTTCTTGATTTGACGATAGCTATTGACTTTCTCAGTTGGTAATTTGTCCTGATATTGAAGGACGCAATATTTTTTAATTTCAACATTTACCTATGTTTATGAAACGTGGATTAAATGTTCAAAGGTACTAAATGTTGCTCATGATCTCCTTATAATTGACAATATTCTTCAATTGATGATGATTAGCATTTGACCTCTTCAATGGTTTATCACTATGTGGAATAATATTCATTATTTTATAATTAAGGTTTACCTTATCTTATAACGATAAGAATATAATATCTTATGTCGTCTTTAATAATTCTTTTGTTTTCCTTTTAGTTATTTTACTAAATATTTTAATTCGTCAAAGTATAACATTATATAGTTTAAGTAGCTCAATTTCAATCTTTAAAAAGTATGAATCACGTTACATGTATGAAATAAAATTAATTACCCGGACTCTAAATATAGATAAATTTTTATATATTTATATTTAATGGGTCCCTTCATACATATATATCTTGATTATATTTAAAAACTATTTAAATTCTGAAACGAAATCAAGTAAATATGGGTGTTATTTATATAATAGCCTACTTTTTTTAATCATTTTTAATTGCTTTTGCGGTCTACTCGAGTTAAATTTTATTAAATAGATTTTTATCAGATAAATATTGAAGATAATTTAGGCAATTCTTGCGAATTATCAATAATCTTACCATTTGTCAAATAGAATTAGTTTATTTTAAATAAGTGCATTCATCATCTAATTAATTATAACCACTTATTTTAAAGACATTCCTTAAAAAATTAGATTGATTTATATCAAGTGCTTATTAAGTTATTTATTTTGTAATCATTTAATAATCTTTTATTCTCATTATGTAGATTTTATTTACATACTTCATTCAATATGCAGACTTTATTTTGTAATCATTTTGGAATGTTTTAATATATTCACTCAATAAATAAATAAAATAGTTTCTGATAAATAATTTATAATTAGCATTTTAAAGTTTATAAAATGTCTATACAACAAAATAAATTACTTTATTTCCTAATGTCATGTAATTACATTTTAAATTCAATTTAATATAACAAGTGTTAGTCCACGACAAGATAACAAAATATTGCAATTGACGATACGTTATTCAATCTTATGCATTAGCCATTACATATAATTTATTTTGGTATTGTCTGTGCAATGCACGAGTGGAAATCTAGTAATGCTTTAATTCAGTGTACTTTAACCTCACCATAATAAATGTGTGCACTGTGGCGGCTAATATGTACCACAAGAAAAATCCACATGAACTATCAGTGGATAACACAATGAAAATAAACTAAGAACACATCATATATAGCTCGAATTTTCGCATCCTAAGAAACTTTTATATGGATGACTTATTGTCTGTCTCTGAAGCCTTAAGAGTAGCTGTTTGTTTACAATGGTGTATTGGTGTTTTGATTGATCAAAAATCCATTTTCAATTGCATCATCCCAATTTAATGTGGAATAAACCCTATAAAATATAAATGTAGTCTCCCTCATTTCTCCACAGACCGGAACAATAAATTTCTTGAATAATTCTACTTGTACACAAAAATTAAGTGTAACACGTCTTATATACTATTGATTTAAAAGTGATGTGACTTATAGAAAAATATTTAGATACTGCCAATGTTTTGTGTTAAACTTTGTACATGTATCCTATTCGAGTTTAGTGGCATCTATTGTAATTTCTGATAAATTGCTATGAAATATGAATTGACATGTTAGCACATCGTTAGTTTTGACTAAAATACGTTCTATAAGACAAACCAACAAAAAATTCCATTATACATAATTTTTAAATTTCACACATATAAAGACACAAATTAACAATCATACATTTATTCAATACAAACTTCAAGCATCTATAAACAAAGTGCATGCAGCTTAGGAACAATCGCGATCTTCAAATAATTCCATCTTCATGCTTCGAAATAATTGAGAAGATAATTTTCACGCAGACCGCTAGTGAGAAACTTCTTTAAATACACATTTAACTGCACCTCTTTGTATATAGGAGGATTTTCTTCTGATATCAACTCTTTAATAGGTCCATAAGTAATCTTTTCGTTGCCTATAGGTCCTGAGAAAAAGCACACGACGGAAATTCTTGGCCCATTACGACCTGCAAGGACTCTAGATCTGTGGTGGCTGCTTCTGAATTTTCCATTTGATATCAACTATATATAAAAAGTTAACAAAAAAAAAAAAGGCAAAAATCTTCAGTGACTAATACTAAGCCAACAACCATGTGATGGATATAAACAAGAGGCAAAAGATTTGGTTTGTTCATGCCAGCAAAATTAAGCATACGGATTTCAAGATTGGTCTAGACAAAACATGTTAAGGAATAAACGTAAAATGACTTTGTCTGTTACTCTTAATAAAATTGACCTTTTTAGATGGACTTTGAAGTCCTAGATGCATACCTGGAAGAGATCCCCGATGTTAATTACTAGGCCTCCTGGAATGGGTGGAACGTCGATCCATTGATCTTCAAAGAAAACCTGGAGGCCACTTTGATTTTGCAGAAGAATGGTGAGGAATCCAGCATCTGTATGCTTTGTTGTTCCAAGAGTCAGTTCTGGCTCAGGACATGCCGGATAATAGTGAGAGTGAATCCGGTGTGTGTTAGAGCATTCCATGTTTCTTAGGTGCTCGGATTCGAGCCCTAGAGCCTCAGAAAATATTTCAAAAAGAATATTTCCCAATTTTTCGGCATGTTTTGAGTACTCTACAGTGGACTCCCTGTGGATATAAGGACACCCAAGTCAACTTAGATCTGGTACAGAGAATTAGACAGCACTCGACAGTATTATTGAGTTATTATAGAAAGTACATATTACCTGCATGTGTTTGGTAAATCCATGGAATCAGCTTGATCATCACCTGGAAATGAAATACTTAAGGTGTCCCTCCAATTAGCGGTCTTCGACATGTACAAATCGTAGTTGCTCGAAAATCTAACCCTTTTTGTTGGATCCCGAGTGTAGTATTTCCTTTTCTCGTCGAGATCGTCGTCATTGAACTTCTTGGCACCAACAAGCATTTCATCCAGCACATGTTGGGGTATTCCATGATTCACAACCTGGAAAAATCCCCAAGTTTCTGATGCATTTCTTACTTCTTTTACAATCTGTTTTCGCCGGTCGGCACTCTCCAGGCCACCCAAATCAATCACCGGAACTTCCACGCTAGCCTTCTTGAAATTCATCTCCTCTGCCAGCTCTTCAGCTGGTCTCACAAAAATCTTGGGAATTTTTCGCAGTCCAGCATCGACTAGTCCCTTTACCCCAGCTTTTGTTTCATCGAAAGCGTTGAGTTCTGTCGTTCTGTCATAAGCACCAGCAGAGGCATCCATGATTGCTGCCATTAGATGTAAATTTCCTGGTGGGTGGCCACTGATGCTTTTGCCTCTTGTGCTTTATACATCAAGAAGCCAAATGCCTTTATAATACTTTTAAAAAGTAATACTTCCTGATCACATAATTAAAACGTGGTTAATTGTAAGTTTTCTATCAATTCAATAGCTTTCTCTTGATGATAATAGTTGACTTTTTGTAGTACATCTGAAAGGAAGTCATTTTTATGATAGAATATATTGCCTCTGAATTTTTCCATAGATTATAAATGTTACTAGTGTGATAGATAAACCTGCCACATTTCATAATAGAAGCCACAAGTTATTTAAGTTCACATTCTATTTGACTTCTTTTTAAGTCATACTGATCTAACAAGAATATGGTACCCAGAGATAATGGCTGGCGACCTGTTTGAAGTCGACCATTCGGCAAACCAATGGATGAATGACAGAGTAAGTGAATTACAAGCTTTTGACGACACGAAAGCTGGAGTCAAAGGCCTTGTCGATGCTGGCATCAGTAAGGTGCCAAGAATATTCATGCAACCACCAGTTGATTTCAGCAAGAAATCCAATCCACCATACGAGTTTCCTTTGATAGACCTTGAAGGTTTACACGAACATCCAAACAGGCGCAAAGAGATAGTTGACAACATTCGAGGAGCATCTGAGACATGGGGTTTCTTCCAAGTGATCAATCATGGGACCCCAATAGCGTTTTGGAGGAAATTTTGGATGGAGTTAAGGAGATTCTATGAACAAGAAACTGATGTCAAGAAAGATTGGTACACTCGAGATAACACAAAAGGGTTGTTTATAACAGCAATTTCGATTTGTATAGCGCTTCAGCAACTAATTAACTGGAGAGACACCCTCTCTGTCGTATGGCTCCTGAACTTCCAAAACCTGATGAATTACCCTCAGTATGCAGGTAATGTTCATCACATGTTAAACAGTAGCTTAAGGTTTCTTGATTCCAATACCTTTGAGTTTGAGAAGTCAGTAAATCTTACATTCTTGATTTTTTCAGTGATATTATGATAGAA
>CAVNYN010203678.1:136088-173498 GCA_963692815.1 Nyctanthes arbor-tristis | reverse complement strand
CAATTTCCTTTTAGACAGTAAAATGATAGTTTGATGGGATGGGCGTCAGGGGCATTGTGTGAGGTATGGACAGAGAACGTTTGGTATTTTCCTGATAGACCAACAGTTTCACAGTATTCCAGGTGTACCGAGTTCAATACTTATGTACCAATGTAAAATAGCCACTTGCATATGGCTGGTCCAATTAATTAGTTTTGCTCCCTCCATGCAAGTGACAGTGCTCCGTTGGTACGGAGTGCGAAATTTAGTGCACGCGGGGTACTTGACTGCGTCAACTGATAGAGGGCCCAAGCATGCGCTGGTTTTAATTTTGCCTTTTGCCTTCCAAGAATGCACTCTCGTCTTCTATTTTGTATGATGCCACTAGTTGGTATTCGTGTGGGGGTGGGTGGGGGTGGAATTGTTTCCTTTTTCCCTTGGCCAATAATGGCAACTTGTCGTGCCTGCCCTATAATTATCAACATTTTAAAAGATGCACGCCACCACTAATCTTGATTCTTGTGAATGGATATTTCTCTGTAACTGCAGTGCCGTAAGAAACACACCTATGTTTGCCCTGCCTTTGAAGCAAATGGAATCTGTCCTGAAGGTTCTAAATGCAAGCTTCACCATCCGAAAAGGAAGAGGGGAATGAAAAGGAAATCTTTTTCTGAGCAGAAGAATATCTTGGGGCGATACTTTGATTCTGGGCCATTTGACGTTGCTGAAAGTCGAGCAGCCATAATAGGAAGGCTTCCCGCAGAAGGTAATGATGTAGTCCAGGAAGAAGGAATGCTCGGAGATTTTATTAGTTTAGATGTTGACGAGGAATTGGAACATACTGTTGCCCCAGTGCATAGAGAACGGAATGAGAGACCCTTGGATGACCAGCTTGATCTTGATGATCTGATAAAATCTATCGGTATCATGAACAGAAACCCTACCATACAAACATCCCCAGATATTTGACAGCACAAGAAGACAGCTATATTTAACAGCAGCATCTCATCACTTTAACCAGCATAATTGTTGTGCCTAATTAACTGTTTTGTTTTCATTTTATGTTTCCTTAACATGTCTTTACTTAGGTTTAGGCAACTCCTGTTGTATAAAATGATTTGTAACAAGAAGTTGAGAAATGGAATTTTTTTGTCTTTACTTTCTGCCTCATTGGAGCGTAACTCTGGAACCCGAAGTTTTCTAGCAGTGTTCCGAGTTAATTTTGTGTCTACTAAGATCAATATTCAAGGAGGAGCTTTTTATCAGACGCTTTAGGTCAAATATAATGTCTCTGGTTTTTATATTATGCAATGACTTTGATGGTTCCGATCTATAAATCATTTGGGCCGAATCCAATATCAAGTAAATATTAAGCGCTTTTGAGATTGCTTGTCTAAGTTTTGTATAAAGCACACTCTATGCAGTCCATTGTATACATGACAGGTGTGTCCCCTCTTACGTGTACAGTAGACTCTATAAAATAGTGTCTATTGAATACCATAGAAGAACTGTTGTATAAGGTGAACCAGTTGGACCGATTTCGTGTCCCACCCCAAAGAGTACGTTCACAAATAAAATTCTGGGGTTACAAATGTACACAAACAAGTTCCTTATCCAAAAATATGGGAGGGTGTGAAACCTTGGCCTCATATTTCATCCAAGCTTTAAAGAACTATAAAACTGCAAATTGGAAAAGCAGAATCAACTAGCAATGGCAGCAACTTCACCCTATATTGCTTTGACCAATTTCTCCATGCTGGGATGGAGAGGTAGCAAGACGGAATTGAGAAAAAGAAGCTTAGTTTCGGTTTCATCCCAGCAGACAGAGGTCCAAGAACAAGTGAAAACCGAAGAAGCATCAGAAGAAAAGCAGAAACAGGAAAAGGACACAAAACAGCAGGCCACAACACCTCTAAGGCCAGTCGAACCACAAGTGAATGTGAAGAGCAAGAATATGGCCAGAGAATATGGCGGGCAATGGCTGAGCAGTACCACCAGACACGTCAGAATATATGCAGCGTATATTGATCCTGAAACGTGTGAATTTGACCAAACACAGATGGATAAACTTACTCTCATCCTTGATCCTACTGATGAGTTTGCGTGGACAGATGAAACCTGCAACAAAGTTTATTCCTACTTCCAAGAACTCGTGGATCATTACGAGGTATAAATTAACTACACCATTCTCCTTCTAACGTTAGCATTCATAGTTTCAGAGACATGCACCAAAAGTTTGCATATAATTATATGCACGAATTTGGTGTTAACATATAAGCATTTTGATGAATCAGGGAGCCCCGTTGACTGAATATACTCTTCGATTGATTGGTTCGGACATTGAACACTACATCAGGAAGCTGCTTTACAAGGGGGAAATCCAGTACAACATGAATGCAAGGGTGTTAAACTTCAGCATGGGAAAACCTCGTATTGGATTTAACTACAACAATGGCCAAATCAAAGATGTACAATAGAGTGAAATGAGGTAAGCGAATCTGAGTATCCAGGCACAAGAAGCTCAACTTTAAAGACTCGAGGAAAAACAAAATGCATTTCAAAGTTTGTCAAATTTAAATGTATTACTGAAAGCTATAATGTATACACTTTTTCCGTTGCCACTTACATAGATAAAGAAAGTATCATAGCAACACCTTTTACATAGCTAAATATACACCCAAAAACAGAAAGACTCATCACATTCGAAGCCTACCAATCGACTTGCTTTGGATAAATTTCAGCAAAATTTAATACTGGCTTTCTCATGATCTCTAATAAGTTGGGAAATGCAAGGATGGGACATTAAATTAAGATCCTGGCCTCACTGCAAGGCAGTCCGAATCTTGCCAAGGTTTGAATGATCCGTCCTGCTGAAAACTCTGGTTCCATTGACAGGAAAGTTTTTCATTACAAGATAGAAGAGTAACTTAAGTATTAAAGTAGAAAATTCAAGATAGACAAACGTGTCTTTGAATTTATGAAGGAAGGGTATTTGATGATTGGGTGAGAAGATGCAGGCTATATCTAGATATAAATTTGATTTTTATCTCTCTATCCTTTGATTGTGTTAAAAGTCCCTTCACAAGCCTATAGTATTTTCATTTTAACTGCTGATCTCAAATTAATTTCCAAGACTATTGAGTGCTAATTCAATGAATCAAGTGAACCTGGCAAGCAGTATACTGAATAGCAAGAAACCCAACAAGTTTAGATTTAAGTCTATAAGATAACTATTTTGGTAACCATATATAAATGTCTCTCTAATATTAGCATTTAGCTCTGGAAGAGTTTCTTTCTTTACTGACCAATTAGGTTGGTGAAATTCAGAGAATAAACAAAAATTTAATAAATGGATATATGAACTGTGAAGACAGCCTTGACGAATCAGCAGTTGAACTTCAAACACTATTCTCATAATTTGACCGCCCAATCACGGTATAAAAGTTATATCTATGTTAAAATAAGGAAAGATGATAAACATATTTAATCTGGGTACTGTAACCCTTTTAAACATCATCCAGCATCACAGTGAAACATTCATTTTGATCACATTAGGAGCTCTATCCAGTTACAGCGATGAAACTGAAACGTGCAAGATGGGATTAAAAAAATAGGTCTACTCAATGTATATCCCAACGCCCACTCAGCACAAAAACATTAAAAGAAAAGAAGGAAAACCCAAAACAGAATGAACTAGTCCAGGATATAAGCATAGGAAGATGGAGCAGGAAAAGTCAAGTGGTTAATCCTTATTTTCTCATACGTCACATATAACTGCCTGTGACGTTCACCGTACTGCACCAGGAGAAGGGTAAATTTAAAAGAGGAAATGGAAAATGTTACACTCACTTGAAGCCAGAAAAAGAACCCACGTAAGAGGTTCAAGCACCTTGGTCGATCATTGTGGAACCTTGACAGCACTTTCTTGAAATCTGCATGCAATAAAAGATATATTTCAGGTAAGCCACCAAGTGAAAGACATGCATTAACAGAGTAAAACAGCAGTTGTTAGAACAGGTGTACGTACATTAACTCCCAGAATAACAAAGTGGTAAAAAATATTGAGGATGGTTTATAGGCAAGACATATCTACAGTATATCACATTTTTCTCAGAACGAAGCTTTTATTTAACAAGGTAAATCACAAGAAAAACTATGAGGTGTACACAAGAAGCAAAAAGTATAGAGACAATTAATAGCCAAACAGAGATGACTAATAGCTAAAACATATCTAGAGTCTATCACATTCTTCTCTTGTTTTGTACGCTTTTCAATAGCTTTACTGAGGAAGTTGCAGTGATTTTTGGGTTCATGAATTTGCATTTATAGGCTGCCTCAGTTGCACCTTTCTAGATACCATGTTAGAGAGACTTCAAACTACGAAGTGGAAACATTATTCATATACTTGAGTAGACATCAGCACTGCACAAGTCATGGCCTAGGATCAAACTCTTCGTCTCTTCTTCCGTTTCCTTTTTGAATTTTTTTCAGCAAGGGGGGGGGGAGGGGGGGGGAGAAAGAAGCACAAAAATGATAAAGACGACGGCAACCACAACATCAAGAATATCAATGATAATAAAATATAAAACAATATTAGATTGACTTAGATTTCCCGTTACGATTCAATGCCAGATCTCGCTCAATTTCCTCGTCAACCTTGACTTCTGTATATATTCCCAAAAGGCCTTAAGGATCCTTAAGGGCTATTTTGACTCATATGAAGGCAATCCAACGAGAATTTAGGAAAGGTCGTTTTGACTCGTTATTAAGAAGGAAAAATATTTCTGGATAGGACTTGAGAATTAATTTAGTTATAGGAATTAAGGGTGCCCTTGATACAAATAGATGGAAAAGAAAATATTTTCCAACTTCCATGGAAAACATTTTACCTAGGGGAAAGGTGGGAACTGATATTTCAAGAAAATAGGTGAAACTATGCTTAGAAAGATCGTATCATGGAATTTCAATTCCATTTTATTTGTCAATCAAACGCTCAAAGAAGGAAAATTTTTCATGAATTTAACATTTTCCATGGAAAATATCTCCAATCAAACGCCGTCTAAGCATTCAAGATTGAGCTATGGAATTAAGCTATGCATAAAAGATGGCACTGTCATACCATCAATAGGATAAGTTAATTGAACTGTTTTAAGGAACGGAAAATTTGAACTGGCCACTTACGTTGAATGCTAACTGAAGCTATTTCTGGTTTTATGCATGATCAAATGATAAATCAAATCAACTGAAAAATGCCTGATTTATCATTTATCTAATTAACAGAAAAGTTATCAAATGATTTAGAAATAATGCTTCAAAGTGATGCATAATAATATCATTTATCAAATTAACTTTCAGCATAGGCTCGTTGACACGATATTCAGGAACATCAGATAGCCCACAGATTTCATGATTCGCAGTAGTAAATGTCACTGCATATCATGCCAACATTAAATGTGATAAATATAACAATGGAAAAAGAGAAACTGCAGGACCTTCGACCTACCAGGATAGTTATCAAGATAAGATTTTCCAGCTTTATTTGTTGGGTACGCTATTTCCCTCCCAAAACGCAAGTCCATATTACGAACCATTGGCTTGCGGAATTCGGCTTCCTGCAAAAGTTTCTTGTACTCCTCTCTGTCATATGGTTTTCTAAGAATACATAAAAGTTTCTTCCTAAAGTCAGAGAGAATTTTTGAACTGGACTCCTCAATCTGCATAAGAAAGATCATCCAACATGAATAGTAGTACTTTGCTGCAAATTTGGTTGTGGGGGGGGGGGAGAGCATGCTATAGATGGGGACCACCTTAAAGCTAGAGTTTCCATCCTTCGATGTTGCAGCAGAGTCTAGGATTTTCAGATCAGAATCATCATCATCATTTTCCTGGTTTTCTGGGATAATCGCAATACTACGCTTCTCATATACTAAAGCACAACCCCCATATGAAAGTACATAAGAATCACCAACTCCTTGGATGTTTTCGATAAAAAGTAAATAATCAGAATCTGGCAGCATCAGGTCCTTTGACTTTATCACACTTTCAACCACTTTATCAAGTCCCTCACTGTCTTCAATCTTGGTATTTTTACATATAGAAATATCGTCCAAACAAGGTGGCATCTGCTTACTATAGGATTTCACAGCTTCTGTCTTGCCTCTACTGTTTGAATGCCTTAATTTTCTGGACTTCTGTTCCTTGCCCTCCTCCGCCAATCCGGAATGGAGACCATGCTCACTAGGATTCTCAAAGAAGTCATCACTCTCTCCTTCATATTTAATGGACACAAATGAACCTTTTTTCTTATACTTAAATACATAAGAGTGTTCATGTTTCTTAAGGTTGCGCAAGAAAAGCTTATATTGGGGATCCTTCTCTTCAGAATCGCTGTCTTCATCGTACTGACTGTCACTGTCATCACTTCTTTTTCTTTTCTTCGTACTTGGCACAAACCTTTCCTCCTTGGTTAGAACACACATCATCAGGTTCTTGTAATCTTCATCCGTATCTGTTTCCTTCAACTGTTTTACAAACTCACTTGAGATTTTATCTAACTGTTCATTTTCCGATCTATTATGTTCTAAATCACGATACATATCAGACTTCCCCAGATATTGATCATTCGTTTTCATAATCTGACTCTCCGACCAACTAAACTCACTATCCACGTCTGTTGCCTCAAAATTAAAAAAAAATAAAAATTAATCAATCCAATTTCTGACATGATAAATAATTATTGAACAGGGAGTAGAAGATAAAATGAGCCCCAAGATTCATACGCCCATACATACGTTATGTCCCCAAGTAAACAAACCTTGCGAGTTCAGTTTCTTTTTAGGGAAAAGCACTTCCACAAATCAGCTACATATATTTATGAAAGATTTGTTAAAAAGCAGACCGACATTGTATTATTCAGTGCATATAAGCGAATATCAAAAGAAAAACCCAGGAATCATGTGTATGTTTATGTTCGTTAAACATGCAAAGATTCGATTTCTTTGCACCCAAAAAACAGAAAGAAGAGATACGTTACCTTTTTCTTTCCATCTCTTTCAACAGTCGAGTTATAATCGAGAAGTTAAAGGAAAGTAAAAGAGAAACCAAACTGAAAGGTTGAGAATTTGGGGTTCAGATTACGTTAATGGCTGCTCGGGTCTTTCGCCTACCGTCAACATATATGATCTTCCATTTGAACTGGGGAAGGAATACTTATTTGGACCTTTCCTGACTGACTCAAACGGGTCACAGACCCAGACATAGAAGCCCAAATATAGCTGTGAAATCTCCGCTTCACTTTCTCGCTTTCGAGAAAAATTATCCAAGACTTGCTACTCTTGTCAATGAAAATTTGATGAGTGGATTAAGGTTAGGATATCAATTAATTAACCAATTAATGAAACCTTATATATTTGTCTTAGGTTTGGCATAAATGGTTGTCTCCTCGAATTGCTTATTTGATTGGCGGTTATAGATATATTAGATATTATCAAAGTGAGGTTTAATATTATTTTTTTAGAGCAAAGTGAGGTTTAATATAATCAGTACACCTTGCAAATGCCTTTGTTGTGAGGAGTAAGAGTCTATTCCTCTCCTGTTTATTAAAGGTAAAATTGCCTAAAATTGCTCTAGTAATCTGAAATCATTTCCATGCTAAGTATGGAATTTCCGAATGTGACTGATTTACCAAGAATGCTGGTTAATAAGTAAAGTCTCAAGTGTTCTTCTATTACTTCTGTGTCCAACTAATTCCTATGATAGCCATGTGGTTTACTTAGAAGGACGGAAATAAAGCCAAGTACACTGGTGCTAACATGAGTGCCTCTAGAATCATCAAATCTTCATAAGGATTAGTCAAATTGATTCAAGCCATTGATGAAGTTCACACAAGTGAAAGGAAAAGTTCCTTTAAAATTGTGGTTTAAATTGAATACATATGGTAACTTTAAATAAGAAAGGTGCTGCCATTGGAGGTATCGTTAGGGATCACGTGGGGAAACCTATTATTGCTTTTTTGTTCCAAGGTGGATATGAGCTCAATTTTTGATTTAGAAATTTAAGCGGTTCTTCTTGGACTCAGAATTTGTGTACAACATGATTTATTCAGTGTGGATGTTGAAATTGATTCTATTACTGCATTTAACCATATTCGCCCTGATGGAAAGGAGCATGGCATTTACAGAAGTATACTTCAGATGAAATAAAGGACTACAATTCCTTATGGGCAGAGAGTCAGGGACATAAATAAATTTGTTATTATTTCTCTATTTCTTTATGCATTGATTGTAATGATACATGTATAGACTTTAGAGCATGGATATATATAGGTCTTCTCTCACTGTGTTTTGTAATACTTCTAGGTAAAGCGCATACGTCCCCCCCTATATCTACTTATTAGTTCCTTATAAGTTAGAAGTGTTAAAACTCAATACCTTTATTATACCAGCAATTTGTTATGCTCGATGAGATGTGCCTATTTCATCAAGTGATCCACACAGACATAGCACGGTGAACTTAATAATATAAGGAAATTAAACTAAACTATCTTTGATTATGTAGTGACCGAAAAAATTTTAAGTTAAAATTTTATTAAATAATTACGTGTCGTTATAATCCCATCTATTTAATGTTGATTTTTAGTGCCCACAGAGTCAAATAAATATAAAAATCTAATTAAATTTTATGTGAAACAATTTTCTTTCCAAAGCATCTTGGCCCATTATAATTTCTCATTCCAATTTAATACTCAACTACCATAACACCACCTGCACTAGAATTCCATCTCCCCACCGAACTAGAACATTCTCAACCCCTTCCCTAAAAATCTCTCTCCTTCTCAGTTGCACTCCCCGCATCACGAAAACGTGAGTTTTCTTTTCACTTCCGTTCTCTATAATTCCCCCCGTTAACTACCGGTACCCCTTACACCATCTTATCCGTGTCGCACAAAAGAGACAAAGTATCGCACACATATGGTGTTGTAGACCCCCGCAGTAAAATAATCCTACATGTGTGTGTGTGTGTGTTATATGGATAAAATCCCGCACAAGTATACAAAGTCATCTTCCATAATTACCTATTAGATGTATAGGTACATAAACTACACACATTTAATTAATAATTTACAAGTTTCTCAAGCCGCAAAAGATTTTGATTTGATCCTCATTCATTTCACAGAACTATGTGCGTTTAGTATAAACAAACAAAAATCCCAAATTCATTTTATGCAGCAAAGACAACGAGCTCAGATCCACAAGTAAATATAGACATGACTTCATAATAGGGAATGACATTAGAAGGATAATAATACAAAAAATGATCATAATAACAATCCTTGTGCATGGCATATCATCTTGACAAAACATCTCTTCAACAAGCTTCATCTTCTGCATTACTTTGTTGTTTGTCGGCCTTTCCCCCCTGAGGATGGCACGGGAGCAACGGTTTGGCTCCAGTGCGATGCATTCTGGGTCCTTCCACGGCTCAAATGCGCTGTCCCTCGTCAGATGCTGGTTTCAAATGAATAAGGAGTTCTTTAGTTGACAATTAACTTGCAGTTGTATGATAACAGGATAGATACACGTAATCTCTTTTCATACAGTAATTTAGGACATTTCAAAAGATGAATGAGCCCATTTACGCTCACTCGAAGCCAAAAGAAATATCCACGCAAGAGATTCAAGCATCTTGGTCTGTCACTTCGGCATATTAAAATTGCTTCTTTAAGATCTGTACGCGATGAGATAATTTATATCAAATTAGTCTAACAAAGTTCTGAAGTCAGAAACTAATAAATTGAGAGGAATTGAATGAATATCTCAAGTATCTGAAGAGCAAGGCAAAGAGTCGAGCAAATAAACAAAACCAAAATTTTGATGTACCATAAGGCCACACATCTCTATTCTCATATCTTATAGCAGGAAGATAGAAGAGAAATGAAATGAAATTAGGAAAAGACAACCCAGTTATTAGTTGTAAGTGGTGATTATCGAGGCATATTACTTTTTACTAATAAATTGAGTCACACATCACAATGTAGCAAATAGGATCAGTAGTCCATGGTGTAACACTTCAATTTGTGCGAGAAGAGTGTGATATGTTACATTTTGGAGGAACTACAGCAGAAAAAGATGAGAAACCAAGAAAAAACAAACAGCAAAATATGATGACAAATTATTTGGGAAACGTTGCATAGTTCATGCAGATGCAGGTAAACTTACACAACTGAAAATTTAGCATACACATTGACTGGCTGTGAAATTCACAAAACACCCACCAAACATCATAAGTGAGGAAAAAGGAATACCAAACGTAAAGCTGCGGGGTCTTTACCAAGATGGTGATCAAGATAGGATTTTCCAATTATATTTTTCAAGTATGCTCTTTCTCTCCCGTGACGCAATTCCAAATGGCATTCTTGAGGCCTACGGACTTTGATGGCTTGTCGAAGTTCGTTGTATTCCTCTCTAGAATATGGTTTTCTAAGAATCTGCATGAGCTTTATCCTAAATCTAGAGCGCAAGTGATTAAACTTCTTCTCTATCTGGATAGGGAAGACATTGTCTGAACCACTACTATCTGAATCACTATCTCCTTCATATTTAATGAACACAGATGCACCACCGTTCTCACCCTTGAACACATAAGATTTCTCGTACTGCTTAAGACCGCGCAGGAAAAGATCATATTGGGCATCAACCTCGTCATAATCCATGCTGTGGTCATGCATGTTGATATCATCTTTTGCTCTTCTCTTCTTATTGGATATAAATGTTTCATGCAATTCCTCTTTCGGTACAATTGACCTGGCCCCTACCAACTTTAGCTGTGAGGTCATGAATTTTCTGGCTTCTGCTTGTTGTTTACCCTCCAAATCAGTAAGTTCAGTGTCACAGGCAACATCAGAATTACACAGCAAAAGTCCACCATGTGTGTTATTCTCCTGAGTGCAGTAATTATCCCCTATGTTCAATACAAATCTTTCATCCCTCGTTAGAAGACAGCGTAATAGATAACTGTATTCCTCATCAGCCTCCGCATTTATTTGGATCCTTTGGAACGGGGGTGATAACTGTTAAGACAGCATGATATAGATAACTGTTACAAACTCATTTGGATCCTTGCCTACCCATAGCCCAGCAAGTTCTAAATCATAATATATATCATGCTCAAGCAAGTCCTGCCAATTCATTCCTATAAAATTACTCTCTTTCACCAATTATTCCCCAAATATTAACAGTAAATGCCTTCTAACTCTGCGGAAAAGATTATCACAACTTTCCAGATTTATATTTTACATTATTAAAAGATCACGTCTCCTGCAACATAAACTCAAAAAGAAAACGGAAGAAAATAATCAATTTATCATCAAAGCGTGCAATAACAAAGTGGAAAATGTAGAGACAAATTAAGTCTCTAGAGTTCATTCACACCCATAAATTTACTTCCCAAAGGTCCAGTATCACGAACAGTTCTTATTAATTCCTTTAAATAGGGTGAAATAGGAAAAAATTATAACTTGCACACGCCTACCCGTGCTGGTTAGTGTTTCTTGATGATCTGCTACTAAGAAATTTCCGCGTCAAGCCATACCAAACGGTCAAACAGAAGACCCCGCCAGACTTGAATCCAAGAAAATCGAACTTACAAAATAGGGGGGAAACAACAGAAGCTCTGACATAAGCGGTTAAACCAAGTCCGTGCCAGTCCTGTACCTTTTGGGGCCTGATGCGAAACTCAAAAATAGGCCCCTAGACTAAGTCGCTGGCAATATAATACATAGTGCTAACGGTAAGTGCGAAACTAACTATCGTGGGACAAACCATTTGTTGAATCGAACATTACAGCTATAAAGGAAAAAAATGCAAAAATGATTGAAAAAATTATTATCACATTATATAACTCCAAAGCAATCCCCAATAACAAGAAACTAGAAAAATGATAATTAAACACTTATCTTTTCCTGAAATGAGTATAATTCAAGCAGAATCTTAAAGTAAGACCCAAGCCTTCAACAAAAACAGATTACAATACCTTTAATAACTTTCCTACTTCAACAAGAAAATTTACAAAATAATCATATATATCAATCAACGAAAGTCTATTACAGTTAAGAAAGGTAATTTCCCCAAAATTATACAACAAACCCTAAACAAAAGAAAACAAAATAATCTAGAACTCAATATGCAGTACAACACAATTGTAATAGTGAAATACATTATCAGCTTTCAAACGGATAAAATCATTAGAAACAAAACGAATAAACAAAATTAGCATACCAATTCAAGAATTAAAAATTAAAAAAGAAAAAGAAAAAGAAAAACTCAAAAGAAATTAACTGAAGCTCTGTAAATCAATCAAAAGGGAGAAATATTCCTACCTCACCCGTTTCTCAACTTAATATCCAATAATCCGAAATTTCAAATCAACGACTAGAACTAGAAATGGGCAAACTCGTACTGTCTTAAAGAGTTAAAATGTGTCAACCCATCGCTACAAGTACAAAACCATCGCTTCTCTTGGCCGCTTTCTCCACAGACTGGTTACCGGAAACGGAAAAGTTGAAGGAGCGCAGGCAATTGCCATAAATGCCGAGTGAGTCGGGTTTGAGAACAAAAAATCTTCCGATAGCTTTCCGAGGCAAAAATCTTCCGATGATTCAAAATTCAAGTGTATTGAGTTAGGCCTTCAATTAATGTAGGATACGGGCCCGTCAGATGTAAATAAAGGAAGAGGAAGGAGATTTTTACACGTAAATTGTTACATTTGTAATAAATTAGAAAAGTACTCTCAACTATAATTATTTTATTTTTAGATGTAGTTATTGAAAATAAATTCTAAAAATACTTATTATATTTTTAATTGTAATTTATTACACTGATCGTATTCTTCTAAATAAAACGACTCAATATTTGTAATTTGTCAATTAAAAATTAAAATAAGTATTTTTCTAATTACAAAGGTCAATGAGTGTGTATTGACTAATTTTCACGAAGAGGAAAACAAGGAAAATAGGCCCTTTAAAATTAAACCCCAAATGAAAGGAACAAAAAGGAAAACGCAAGACCAAAGCTTCCATGTATAACATACGGTTTTTTACATGTAAGTTGTTACATTTATAATAAATTAAAAAAATACTCTCAATTATAATTATTTTGATCTTGGGGGTAATTATTGAAACCAAATTGCAAAAATATTTATTACGCTCTCAATTATAATTTGTTACACTGATCGTATTCTTCTAAATAAAAATTGTATCAAAAATAGGCCAATAACGCGTCAAAAGGCTTCCCGCTACAGGCCGCGGGTGGCCGCGATTTGCTTGCAGCTCTAGACCCGCGGCCAATAGAGATTTTTCTAGCCCGTGGGTTAAGGCAGCAAGCAAACTACCCCCTACTTTCAGCACAAGCGATTCAATCCCTAATTTAACTTTTTCTTTCAGTAATGGTCATTTTCAGTATTTTTCTTTATTTATACAATTCTAAAACTTTTCAAACGCTTCACAAAAGGTCCTCAAATACTACTCAAATAGTCTCTTTTAAGTCCTTCCAAAGTGTAATCTAGTCCTCAAACTTGTTAACATTGATCTTCCTATGCCGAAACTCTCGAGCCATAACAACTTGATGCTACATCTTGAATGTAAAGCTCCAATTTAGTTTAAAAATCATTATTTTCATTTAATATCACCCTAATTTTAACTTTTCACCTATATGAACTATATTCACATAAATTAAGAAGAAATATGCTCAATTTCACATAAAATTGAATAAGTTAAAATGAGTAAATTACATATAAAATATACTCATCAATTATGTTAGACAACCGGAACACTAAATTGAACCTATATACGAAAGGAAATGAAATAATGTAAGGAGTGAAATTGAACTTCTTTTCTTCATTTGGGATTTGGCATATTCCTGGTACAATACTTTTGTGCCTAACCTTTCCCCCAACTTTGCTTTATGTGAAAAAATCGAATCAGAAGGGACAAATTTTGGCTTTGGATTGACGCAACGATTGGCCCTACCCATTTTCTTTCACGATATCATCATCATCATCACCTTTTTTCTTTTCACGTAAAAGTTAATCGTACCACTTTAGAAATTGAGATGAGTATTAACTTGAATGATTATTCACTTACGATTTAGATCTTGTTAAAATTTTGTCGACTTTAATCTTGTTAAAAAGTTGGTTTGAAATTCAACATTCATTTTTCTTGATTCGAATTTCCCAGATGGGTTATAAAATCGTTGTTGCATTTGTCATGTAAGTTTATTATGTAAGGTGGAATAATTAAATAAAATAGTGTATTAATTAATTGAACTTTCTTGATTAATGTGACAATAAGTAGGCGACTATTTTCATGGGCATGGAGGGAGTAAAATTTTGTAAACTTATTATGAAATTATTCTTCTATTTTTACTCTACAATAAGATGCAGCATTTTCGAAGGATATATCATTGAAAGACAAATAGAACACATGGATGTTTTTGCAACAAATAAAAGTTCAGTGAGCTGATTGCTAGTTCTTGAAGTTGAATAACATTACTGTTAATTAAAATTCAATGATCTGATTCTGATAGTGATAAAAGCTCAATGATCTGTTTGTACGTGGACTGAAAGTTCAGTGACCAATATCACAATAAACCCTACAGAAATAAACAAACTGATATTTCATACATCTCCAGATCTCTTTCTGTTTCTCCGTTCAATTCTCTTCGATTCAATCGGAGGTCGCATGATGGCAACCTTAGCGGTCGGCTCAACCGCCGAAAGCCTTTCCAAACTCCACATCGACGGCGGAGATGGCTGGGCCGCTGCCGCTCCCAACCTTCTCAAGAACCTCACTCTTCTTTCTCCCGAACAGGTATTCATTCAGTATATTTCTGTGCAAATACGCAATTGAATTGCTCTTAGTGAACGTAAATAGATGCATTTGAATGTGTTTGATAGGTGGAGCTGGCGAAGACGCTGTTGGAAATGGGCCAGAGCCATTTGTTCGAGCATTGGCCAGACCCCGGTGCCGACGATGACGAGAAACGGGAGTTTTTTAATCAGGTGAGTTGTTGGAACTTGTTTTGATTACTGATGCTATAGTTGTGTCTTCATTGGAATGAATGTAGGCTCTTCTAAAGTGGCGATCTTGTTTCGTTTGGATTTCAGTAACTATTTTTCTCCCGCCAATGCATAGATCACAGTATGATATTTGAAGTTAGCTTCTTCTTCTTTTCTTTTCTTTTTTTTTTTTAATGTTTTTCTTTAATCAGATATGAATTGTTTTGACTTCCAGACTGAAATGAGATCTGAATAAATTATAATTCATTTCTAATAAATCAATATGAACTTTTTGTTTTCCCCCTTTAATTTGGCTACTCTCCTTCTGTTTTCTTTCCTTTCAGAACCATAAAATATCCGAAAAACTTTTATATTGCTGAAACACAGATATAAATTAGCAGAAGAGAACCTATAAGGCGTTGGCCCCGTGCAGTCATTTGAAGCAATTTTTTTTTTTAAATTTTTCTATGAATAGAAATAAGAGTCATTTTTATTCCAGTACTCAACAAAGACATAAAGGAGGAGAATAACATTCCAGAAGTGAGAGATCACTACTAGATTTACCGCAAAGAGGATGAATTTCTGTTTTGACAATAGTAACATACTGTTGCAAAGCAAATCCATGACATAGGCTTCTTTTTCCCCATGTCTTTTATGCCCCCTTCGTTCTCTTTTTCTCCTGGGGAATATATGGGTGGTTTACTTCCAATTAGCAAAAGATAGTTTGAATAACTTGAGCCAGGCTTTCTAAAGTGCAGAAAGACTACTCCCACCAATAGGTTGTTTCAATTTCAGTAAGAGTCTCACCACTGCTAATATCTACTTAACAAGAAATTAGCAAATTAAGATCATTATTTTGAAATGTAACTAAAAGTGAAAGAAACAAATTTTCATTCTGGTACCAGCATTTCCGTTTCACTGTCATTTTTCCTGCATTCATCCATAAATCATCAAGATATCTAGTATTGCAACTAAATTTGTGATCTTACTTCCCCAGTGCAGCCTCTTCTAAACTTGTGATAGCTACCATATTACGGTTTAAGGGGTATATTAGGTATGTTGTCAATAAGTGGGTGCCACCCACTATAAATGGTAGAAGCATGCTCTGGTACCCATTTGATAAATGAGCATGCTTCTACTATTTATTGTGTGTAGCATCCACTGATTAACAATCCCTTAATATGATACCTCTCAACTTGCATGGACGTGTGCTCTTCCGATCTATCAACATTGGTTCCTTGCTGTTCATAAACATTATGTCGCACTTATAGATCTGCATTACCTCTGATTCTTTCAGGTACTATGTTTAATATGACAGTCCAAATAAAATCTTACGGTCGTACAGCCATGAACATGTTGTTTTCTAATATCGATCCTTTCTTTCTGGCAAAGACCTCAGACACGCAGACATCATCACAAATATATTATTTTGCCAAGTTGAAGCTCGTTTTTTGCATTAGTGGTATGCCTCAACTAGCCCAAAGCTTCAATATATCCAACCAAGTGCAACTACCAAATCCTTCTAAAATGTATCTGAATTATATTGAAAACAATCAAATGCAATCATCATATTAACCAGTAACAGTTGTTAAGTCGTTAGCTGAAATTAAAAACTTTTAGCATCAATGTTGGTTTCAAATACGGTAAAATGGATTTTACTGTTGTTGTTGCCTTTGTCAAAGAAGAAGTCCCCTTTTCTTCCTTCGTTTGCTGTGGATCTGCCATATGAACTGCACCTGCTTCATCTGGATAATGTTCAAAAGCTGCTGAACTGCTGCATGTTGTAGTTTAACTAAAGTTTTTGGTCATGAGTTTTCGTAATCATTTTTTCCCAGGTAACTCGACTTAACTCAAATTATCCTGGGGGGCTGACATCATACATAAAAAATGCTAGGGAACTTTTGGCAGACTCGAAGGCTGGGAAGAATCCATATGACGGCTTCACACCCTCTGTAAGTTGCTCCCTGTAGTTTGAAATTTACAAACAGTTTACACATGCATGTTGTCTGCTATCTTACAGACCTGGTCAGTAGGCAAGCGATACAAAGCCTCCATATAAATTTCTCCTGACAATCATTTGATGATCTTGATAACTAAGCACCCATTAAGCATGATATATTCACCTGCTGATTTAGCATCTTAGAGATCGTTGACTGCTCTGCAACCATACCCACTGAAGGTCAGGAACACGTCAAAACCATTTTGCCTATCTATGTTATCCTTGCTGCTGTTTTTTCTTAACTTTTCATTTCTCCTGGCCTAAACAAATCTTTCTCCATGGGAGCTTCTAAATTTCCAGATGGAAGTCTCTTAAATATTAATTCACTGGACTCCCTTCATTGATCATGTAATGTTATTTATTCTGCATGTTAGAGGCGGTATCCATTTTATATGTTGGTTTCTTTTTTACATACGAGACTTTTCTTTTCTTTCTCATGTAAAACCGTAATCGTGTTTTAAATTGTAACTTGAAAGTGTACAAATATCAACAGGTTCCATCTGGGGAGGTTCTAAATTTTGGTGATGATACCTTCGTTCAATATGAGCATGCTGGTGTCAAGGAGGCACAAAAGGCCGTGTTTGTCCTTGTTGCCGGTGGCCTTGGAGAACGTCTTGGCTATAATGGTATAAAGGTAAGAAAGTGAGTTCCATGGTTAGACAATGTTATCCATACAAAGGTAAGAACGGTGAGTTCCATAGTCATTTTCTTGGCAATATGATTTTCCTTGTCTTTGTTGGAATAGAATTGATTTTTTTTTTCTTTAAATCATACTTTATTGTTGTTGCTTGAAATAAATATAGTTTTTTAATAGGTCTCGTTCGTTGATTTTGTCTCATGATTCCTTAACTAATATTTAAGCACCCATTTTAGTGATTGTGGCAGGAAATGAGTCAGCTGCAATCCTTTGACTGATATCTTCATCCTTTACAGGTGGCTCTTCCTGCTGAGACGACGACTGGAACATGTTTCTTACAGCACTATATTGAATCTATTCTAGCCTTACAAGAAGCTAGCTGCAGACTAGCCCAAGGTTTACCTAGTTTATTTTGTAGAGCAACTTTAATTGTGCATATAAATTGTCAGTGAGGATGAAGTTATTGCAAATATGAGATCACTGTTACACTTGTTTCTAAGTTGCGTCAATGTGTGTAAGTTTTGATTGTCAGTGCATCTATAGACTGTCAGCGCATCTATAGACTGTCAGCATGTGATATGTATACCCCAGAGTCGTGCCACAAGACACGGTCTTAGCAGAATACCATTCAAAAAGAAAACAAAAGATTGCACGAAAAAGTTAGGTTGCTGTTTGTTAACTAATTTTCTTTATTTCGATGGTTAAGGTGAAGGCCCAACAGAGATTCCATTAGCTATAATGACTTCAGATGACACTCACTCGCGTATTGTGGCGCTTCTAGAATCAAATGCTTATTTTGGGATGAAGCCTACACAAGTAAAGTTGTTGAAGCAGGTTAGTCACTGATCATGCCAACTGTCTACTGATATTCCAAACTGCAGCATAATGGATAATGATGTTTACCCACTCTTTTTTTTCCCCTCCAGGAAAAGGTTGCTTGTTTAGATGATAATGATGCTAGGATTGCTGTGGATCCAAATAACAAGTACAGAATTCAGGTAGGTTTTAATAGATGCTATTTGTTTAATGAAAAATGCTGATACTTAAGTAGTGAAAAGTACCATATGTCAATCTTTCTCTTTGTAAACAAATATATCTTATCTGTTTTGCTCCATATATGCTCTTTCACAGACAAAACCTCATGGTCATGGTGACGTTCATTCACTTCTTTATTCTTCTGGAGTTCTTAAAGAATGGTATGTTCTCCACCTAAAATCTGTTGCTCTCTCTCTTTTTTGCTCATATTCGTTTTTCTTTTTCTTCCTTTAGTTTATTAGTTTACTTGCATTGTAAAGGAATTATAGTTCAGGGCTAAGGGTGCTGGTAAATATATGGCCAATCAAATAAAAACAAACTAAAAGAAAGCAGAGCCCGTTAACAACCCCCCCCCCCCCCAAAACAATAATATATTATGACTAAACAATACTTATCATTTCCAGGCATGATGCTGGTCGGAGATGGGTTCTGTTTTTTCAAGATACTAATGGTCTTCTATTCAAGGTTTAGTGAAGTTCATCTAACGGTGTTATCTTTTTGGCAAGCAATACATTTGGCCAACAAGCAATATGTTCATCCTCTGTTGTTTACATTTCAGGCAATTCCTTCAGCACTGGGAGTCAGTGCCACAAAGGGCTACCATGTTAATTCTCTTGCTGTTCCGCGGAAAGCTAAGGAAGCTATTGGAGGCATTACAAAGCTAACTCACCAAGATGGTATGGATGTAACTGTATGTCGATCTAATATGACATTTGGTCATCTGTTATAATATATTCCTTTCTATGTGAGTTTATTGCTAGTTAGATTGGTGCTTTATTGGGTATTTTTAGTTAAAGCTATAGGATCAGATTTCAATTTGAATAGTTATCTCATGATATAGCTTTACGTTTTCCAAAATTTTTATGTAACAAGCACATCAGACTTTGCTTACATTCTTTGCTCAATTCTGCTTGATATTTTCTCATTTCCTTAAAATATATTTGAGGATGATTATAAAGCTGAAAAGATTGATTAGTGGATCAGGGATAGTGTTTACCAGACATGTTCTATAATAGAGTCACTAAAGTTACAGAAAATTTTACTTTCTAGAAATTTTCATCATTATATAGAGCTTTTTTGATGTGGATATGTAAATCTTGGACGTCAGACTCAAGCTTTCTCTATTGTTCATGTCACCTTTGATATCAGAACGATTTTTATGCTCATCTGATATGAAAATGTTGATCTTATTTCAGTATCTGAAAAATCAAAATGTGATTAAATCCAGAAATTCAAAAGTGCAGCATGCATTCATACAGTGTGAAGAAGGAAAAAGAGTTCTCACAAGAATCCGTGATATATTTTTTTGGTAGAAGGCAAAATTATCCAGAAAAAGTAAAAATTGGGATAGTAAAAAATTAAATCATTCACTTTTTGTTATTCTTTGGAGATGAATAAATAGGGATAGTCAAACATTTCACACACTAAACAGGTTATCCTTCTCCATCTGCAATGTAACTAGTGTTCAGTATAAGAGGCAACAAATGTGTTTTATCTGAGTAACCTGCAATCTGTTACTGGTCTACTGAATTTTACTTATGTTCTGTCTAACATGCTCAGCAGTCAGCTCTTTCGTATAATTTCTTTTAATGTTTTCAAAATAGTTCTGCGTGCACAGCGTCACACTTTGAAGCACAATTCCTGCCCTGCGGTTTGTATTGTTGTATTATATAATCTTTCCTGAAAATGGAATATTATGTCAGGGAGGACAATGGTGATCAATGTGGAATACAATCAACTTGATCCCTTGCTGAGGGCTAGTGGCTATCCGGAGGGTGACGTCAACTCTGAAACAGGATATTCTCCTTTCCCTGGAAACATAAACCAAGTACATTTTCTGCAATAACTCAATTTTTGCAATTTTTTAATTAAAGATTTCTGTCTTTTATCTATATCCAGAAGATGTTTCTTTCTATCTACCCTTCAGTGTTATGGTACCATCTCACACTTACTAGGTGGTTAGTATCTTAACATATTTGCTATCTTTTAAGTGCTCTGTATTCTTTTTGTTCTTTTGATTTTAAGCCTAGACATGTTAACAGTATGTCATTATTATGATTGTAAACATGGGTTTGATAAGTTTTCTACTTTCTGAAACAGTTTGTTTTGCGATTATACAACAGTCAACAAACATTTTTACAGTACCCAGAACCCTGGACTTGGAGAGATCTTATGATATATGATTTTAGAATGATGGCAGAAAACAAACTGATGGAATTTGTTTACCAGAAAGTCCCCCCCCCCTGTTTGGTGGTACACAAAAGTTAGGATAATGTTCAAGCATGGTATAATTGTGTTCATATTCTGCAGCTCATTTTTGAAGTTGGCTCTTATTTGGAAGAACTCACAAAGACAGGCGGTGCCATAAAGGAGTTTGTTAATCCAAAGTAAGCCTCTTCTCTCCCTCGTAGCCCCCCTTCTCTCCCTCGTAGCCCAATGCTTGGATAGAGAAGAAGCAATTCGTGCTCCAGAAGCACGTTGTGGTAATTATTTTCGTTATTGGAAGACATGGAAACTGCATTGACACTGCTGGTTGACCACTGAATATTGATAATAAGGTGTTGCGTATATTCTATTGCGGCAAACTAGTTCACTTTTAAACTACATTCTACTTAAACAGTAAGGTGTCCAAGCCTCCCCCCCCAACCCCCTTGAGCTAAGGTGGAGGTCTGAAAACCCCACCGAAGCTTATATGGTGTTTAAGAAAAAAAATCTTCATTCTAATACTTGGTCGCTATTATATCTCACTCTAATGAATAAAAGTAAGTACCATAATCCGCATGATTGTTGACCAATATTTCTCCCAGTTTTGTGTAACTGAAGTTTTTGATGGTTTCTCTTGGCTAATCATTGCTCTCTCTCTCTCTCTCTCTGAACTCAGATACAAAGATTCAACCAAAACTGCATTTAAGTCATCCACTCGACTTGAGTGTATGATGCAAGATTACCCGAAAACATTGCCTCCTTCAGCTAAAGTCGGGTTCACTGTAAGTAGCAGCGATTACATTGGAAAATTGTCTCCAAGCTTTTCTTTATCTTTGATTTCTTAGATTGCACCTAAGCTCCTGAATTGCAATGACACTTTTGTTCAACCACTCAGGTGATGGATGCATGGGTTGCTTATGCTCCTGTAAAGAACAATCCTGAAGATGCGGCAAAGGTACAAGGAGTTATATACTTACATTAGTAAGAGAAAGAACTTTGTTATATAGATCTCGGTATATTTCTGTTCTGAATATATTGAAGGTACCCAAGGGTAATCCGTATCACAGTGCTACTTCTGGAGAAATAGCTATTTATAGAGCGAACAGCCTCATCCTAAGAAAGGTATTTTTCTCTCTGATGTCCAATCGAGCAGAACAAAGCTTATTATTTTTTTGGCTTTTCCTTTTTTTCTCCTGTCATTTAAGTACCAAGAAAAACCTGATTCATATATTTCTCCTATTTTTTCTTTTAACCGTAAATTCTATCCTATGAAACATGGCCTAGATATGTATGTGACACTGTTCACTTGCCATGTTTGTCTACACTTTGCCCCGTTTGGTTTTGATTTTTTTGACAATTGATTTTGTGAAAAGTGATCTTTTGGGAGTGTGTAGTTGAAAAGTAAAGAGGAGTTAAGAATTTACATCTAAGATTATTTAAGTCAATAAATGTGTGGTTGAAATTGAGTTTGGGTGAGAATTGATTTTGAGAAAATCAAAACCATTTATTGTCATTGCATTATCATTGCAAATAAATAGGGTTTTGGAAGAACACTGGGGCATGGTACTGCACTAGAGGATGGATATTTTTAGCCTTTCTTTTTCCTGCCTTGATATTGTTCAGAGCTAGGCAATCCACCTTGTCAAACACGACTTTACATTCATCGATATCTGTTGCTCTGGAGTGGGAATAGCTTGTGGATATATAAGATGACCACCAACGTCTTCGAACTTTACTGATCCAGTTTCTTTATTTAAAAATCACCATAAATTTCAGCTGAACTTCTAATCCGTTATGTTCCATCACAGGCTGGAGTTAAAGTAGAGGATCCAGTCCTTCAGGTGTTCAACGGACAGGAGGTAGAAGTATGGCCTAGAATTGTTTGGAAGCCAGAATGGGGTCTTATATATTCTGATGTTAGAAGAAAAGTTCGGGGTAACTGCTCTGTTACACAAAGATCTACCATGGTTATAAAGGCCCCAAATTGTCAACTTGTGGATCTATCCTTGGATGGAGCTCTTGTTGTTGACGCTGTTGATGGGACAGAGGTATGTTGGAATTACATGTTCTTATGTCGGCTCATTTCCTGACCCTCTGTGGCTAATCCTAAAGTGCATCCAAATGCATTTAAACCTTGAGTAACCCGACTTTTAAGTATTTTTGGAGCAACTACGCGTTTATTTTTGGAATAAGTAACTTCTCACATAAGATAATGTTTAAAGTAGTACTTCCTAAGTAAACCTTCTGACCTTAAACGAAACATCATGGTGCTAATATCAATATACAAGTTCTTGGTTAATGATCTGCTATGTATGCCAAAGTTGCCCTTTTGGTTTGTAACAGTATCCAGGGAGTGCAGTTTTTGTAGTTTGAATAGGTTATCTCCTTCACGTCTTAAGACTGAATCTTGGGTCAAAAAACATAATAATAATAGTTTGGTAGGGTTAATAATTAATAAAGAAGCAAGTCTTGGCTATTTTCCTGTTGAAATCCATATTGGACCATTCTCAGCTTTTCTGGATTGATTCGGGAAAGCTAAGGTTTGTTGTTTCTATACATCTGGCAGGTTGAAGTAGCAGGTCCAGTGGAAAACAAAGGATGGACGCTTGAAAGTGTCGACTATAAAGATACTTCAATACCCGAGGAAGTGAGGATCAGGGGTTTCAAGATAAACAAGATTGAGCAGTTGGTGAAGCCTTGAGCTCTATTTTCAGAGTACATGTCCATCTTTGCTCGTTCACTTGTTATTATATGCTTGTAACTTTACATCAATCGATTTTGGTAGCTTTTTCAAAATAAAAATTCTGATAATCTTGATTTGGCTTACGGAAACAGTGATTTTTCGCGTGGATTTCTCAGTGAAATAAAATTATTTTTGCATTTTAGACTTGTTCATTTTTTTCCCTGTTAACAATGTCCATTGTCCTGGATCTCCTGTCACCAGTCAATAATATATTCATATAGAACCAAAAAGCGTGGCGTAGCGTACACGGAGCACTTGCACGCAGCTCTAGCTTCCCTGTTGTTACCATTGTCCCGTTCCCTCAATCCCCACAGTGCAGTTCATCTCGAGTTTCACATATTTTGATCTGTGTTTAGTTGAAATTGTGAAGAATTGGAGCAAATTGTCCCGGACGAAAGGCGCATGCTGGTAAGATATAGTCAGAAGACACGTGGCTAATGGCTACACAACAGAACATTTCATGCTTTCCCACTCGCAATTACGGTGCGTCTGCAGTTGTTACCGAGCTTGGTCAAGTTTACGGAGCTGAGTGAAATTATAATTTTACATAAGGGAAAATAAAATAATAAAATAATAATTTTTCGATTATAAACCTATTTCTACATCTACCATTAGCTAGGTTTGAGTTATAAATGTCAAATTTTCCATATACATGTAGAATTTATTTATCATCATTTAAAAGATAATTCTTCATTTAACAATAATAAACAAGATTTATTTTTAATCTAGTGACCTATGTGTGTTGATGTCGTTGTCGCCATCTTCATTTAAAAGAAACGTTATTTTTAATGCTCATTTGAATATTTATTTGATTTTTAATTTAATCAAAAAATGAAGAGAGACCAAATTGGTAATTTTTTTACTACAAAAAAATTGTAATTTTTTAATATGTATTTTCAAAAGAAAATAATTTGTATAAACATAAGAAATACATGTTTAATCCATTTTATCATCCACCTTAAAAGGAGGTTTTTTAACCTATATTGATATCAAAGAAGGGGGAAAATTGATACTTTTAGCCGTCCACGGCTCCAGTGCTGACTACTACAACATATGTTTGATACTTTTATCCTACTGAACTTTTGGAAGATTATATTTTATACTATATTTTATGTTACTTTTGTCCTATAATGATAGTCTCATATTCTTTTTTCATTCGTCTCAAAATATAGGCCACTTTCTCTTAAAAAATATAGTTGAATACTAGTTGTCTCCTACCTCCTTATTTAATGTCTTTTTTATATATCATAAAGGATTGTAAGAGAAATAGATCAAATGCTTGATTAAAGATTTGAGAGTAAACTAGCTGCTATTAAACTGTTTGGTATTGGCACCTATGTAATGTTATGACATTATAATTAATAAAATAATATTATTTAAAACTAAATATTTAATAAATAAAAGGATATATTAGAAAAATTATATTACATTTTTATCTTTTTAACAATATTATTATTAAGAGCTTGTTTGATGCTCTTTATTTGTCAAAATGTGAAGAATTTATAATGAGAGAAGAAGTACAATGTGTATTGAGAATGTAAAATTGTTTAAAATATATAATTATAATTAAATAATTATCAAATTAAATATCAAATTAATAATAGATAAAATTATAAATTAATAAAATAAACACCATCAAAGCTCTAACATTTGTGATTTGTGATGTGGACGAGTTACTATTAGGTTTTCCGGTTTGCCATGGGGGGTCCGAAAGCACGTACCTCAAAAAAGTAAGAAATCAGCGAAGAATCATTCAACCCCCCAGAGACGCTCCATGAGTGCAATATTCAGAAGCTCCTCCGATCACCGCCACAGTGCGGCTCCGGCTACCACCACCACCAAAATATTCATCCACATTACTGCACTTTCACTCCTATCATTTTCATTTTTCTTTCTCTTCAGGCACTTCACTTTTGAAGCCACCATCACTACTCCCACCCGCACCATTTCCGACTCCAACACCAACACCGGCACAATCTTATCTCCTCTCCCGCGGCCGCGGCATCCGAGTGTGGTGGTGGATAGGACTGGAATAGTTGATCATACGGGCGCCATGACAGAGGATTTTCTAGTTGGAAAGGTCGAAGAAAGTCTTATGCAAAGTGTGATTGTGAATGTAACTGATCACGATAATAATGAAAAACTAGAAGTTTACAAGAAAACAGTGTTCAGGGTAGAGAAATTCAGAGTTTGTGACTCGAGTATGATCAATTACATTCCATGTTTCGACATGGAGAGGATTTCGAGGTCGAATTCATCGGAGAAAGTCGAAAAGTACGACAGACATTGCCCTGAAGAGGGTAAACTATTAGACTGTTTTGTCCCTAGGCCTAAAAATTACAAACTTCACATTCCCTGGCCTAAAAGCAGAGAAGTGGTATAGAACTTCTCTTATCCAGTCTTCTGATAATGATATTTGTTTTATACAGTTGTTTTAAGAGTATTTAAACTTCAAACAAAATTACTTCTTAGATGATACAAACAAAAGAAAGCAATAAAGCATCTTGTTTTACTAAAAGTAGAATGTGTAGTTCTTGTTTCCATTCTTTAAACAGAATGAATGTATAGTTTGAGGGTCTAATTGTGTGATTACAGGTTTGGTATGATAACATACCTCATAAAAACTTGCTTGAAGATAAAGGAGGCCAAACTTTGATATCAAGAAATGGCGATAAGTTTATCTTTCCTGATGACAGAACACAATTTATCCCTGGGGCTAAAGAGTACCTGGATCAAATCTCCAAGGTAAGCATATCTTGTTATTCTGACTACATTGGATCATGATTGCTTCTCCTAAACTCCCACAGTTACTGTGCATAGATGGCTCCTGAAATTGCATTGGGGAAAAGTACCCGGGTTGCCTTAGATCTTGGATGTGGAATAGCGAGTTTTGGTGCATACTTGATGGAAAGGAACGTTACCTCTCTGTCAATAGCTCCAAATGATATTCATAGTAACCATATTCAATTTACCTTAGAACGAGGAGTGCCTGCCATAGTGGCACCATTGGCTGCACATCGCTTGCCTTATCCAAGCCAGGCTTTTGATCTAATCCATTGTTCAAGTTGCAGAATCAATTGGAATCGTGATGGTATCTTTGCTTTTCCCCAAGTTGTTTAATTCTGTTTTGTTTTGATATTCTGCTTGAGCAACGAAATTTGATTGACTATTTTAGTCCAGGCTAAATTTGGAAATCTAAACTTAAAATATTACGCGTAAGTAAATGAGTAATTTTGTTATTGATGGAAATGAAAATTACGTTGTTATCAGCCAGTCTTCAATCCAATTTAGTCATTTTCTTGAAGATGCAAGTATTATAGTTCATTTTCCCCTGAAATTTGTGGCCCTTTACTTTGTTTGTTTTAAGTAGTGGAAATGCCCAAGTCATTGCTGATTCTCATTGTTACATGTGGATTGTGGGGAAGATGGACTTTTGCTTCTCGAGATAAACAGGATATTAAGGGGAGGGGGATATTTTGTTTGGGCAGCAGAACCAGTTTACAAACATGAAGAGAACCTATTAGAACAATGGAGAGGTAAACCAGTCTTTACATATTATGAACCGACAAAATTTGTTCATTCTTGGCTTTTTCAATGTTAAATTGATCAGTCACAATAATATCATTGACACACATTTCATCACTTAAATATAATGGTACACAGTTTACTGAACATAATTATTCTCAGAAATGGAGGATCTCACTGGCCGCATATGTTGGGAACTCGTGGAAAAGGAAGGGTATATTGCAATATGGCAGAAGCCACTAAACAACAGCTGCTATCTGAGCCGTGATTCTGGAGTACAGCCTTCATTATGTGACACTGATAATAATCCGGACCATGTCTGGTATTTACCAAACTCCTTCCTATTTTTGCAAAACATTATCCGGTAGACTTGTAATTTTATCTGAAGTAGCTTCCTTTCACAACAAGCAAATTGTTAATGCAGTATACCTACGTTCGTTCCTTATTCCCCTTTGTATTTTAGGTTCTGGGGTCTCCCAAGTCCCAAGTATCTGATTTCGCCAGAAAAAAAGAGGGGGGATGGGTTGGTGCTTTATATAGGCTAAGAAACTTGCAAACCGTGTGTGGACATAGATTTAAAGTTAGGTTGTGTTTTTCTGACATGTTTTGCTCTACATGGTTCTCCTAATTGTGTTAGAACTTAATTCTCTAATGCATGCACGATATATTAGCTGACTGGTCTCATTTCTGGTTGATCCCAAGGTGTCCGGCTGATGATAATTTCCTTCTAATTCATTGTTCTCCTAGAAATCAATGTGCACTCGGAGAAAAATTTCAAATCCATATAAGAAATGTGGTTATTCATTTTTTTTACAGGCATGTAAATATGGAACCATGCATCACCTATTTACCTGATAGCATCAATAGAGCTAATGTTACTAGTTGGCCTGCGCGTCTGCATTATCCACCAGGTGGACTTTATGGCCTAGATATGGATGCTGATAAGTCTAGAAAGGAAATATACAAAGCAGATTCAAACTACTGGTATGAAATTGTAACCGGATATGTTAATGTTTTTCACTTGAAAGACAGGCATCCGCAATGTGATGGACATGAGAGCTAGATATGGAGGGTATTTATCCTTTCTCCGTCTTTGTACAATTTCCATTTACTTTATAGCTTTCAGCAATGTGACTGCCATGATAGTGTTAAGATGTACTTAGACTCAGATCACTTTACTCTTGTATATGGCAGGTTTGCAGCGGCTTTACTTGATCACAACGTTGATTGCTGGGTTATGAATGTTGTTCCTGTAAGCGGTCCAAACACATTGGCCCTAATTTACGATCGTGGCCTGGTTGGAGTCATGCACGACTGGTACAAGCCCTCCTCCATAAGTCTTGTATATAGTTCCCCACTGAAGGGCATATTTACGAATCATAACACATTTAACATTTCTTATAGGATCCTCGGTTTTCACTCTTTTATATCTGATGCACTTGCTGACACACTAGTTTTTTATGAGCTTACATGCAAGAATTTTGCTTAATGAGTTTGTAAGTTGTTACTAAGAGGTTTGTTCAAACTTGCACGGGGATCATTTTGCAGGTGTGAACCATTTGACACGTACCCAAGAACATATGATCTGCTGAATGCAGTATCCCTTTTCTCTACTGAAGTGAAACGGTACAAATTTTCGAAATTTTCTGTTACCGTTAGTGCATGCCAAAATTCTCTTAATACCCAAGTGAAGTCTTTGTTTTCTTTTATATCTTTGCTTAGACGTAACATCACAAACATCATGCTGGAGATGGATAGAATGCTAAGACCAGGAGGATGGGCTTATATTCGTGACACAGTGTCAGTCATTTATCAACTCAGATCGGATGCTAGAGCAATCGGATGGGTGACCTTTATGTTTGATAGTGATGAGGTTCCATATTCAAGCTGGAAAATTTTGACTTGCGAAAAACGTCTGTGATTTCTTGTGTTCCTGCTTGTGAAGACACTTTGTGTATGGTAACAAGGATTAGATTTTCAAATGGAGTTGTATACACACTCTGATTTGAATCAATATAGAAAAAAATGCTTTCATTTTCTGCTAGTCTCTGACGCCTTGCTTTTAACTACAGCTAGCAATGAAAAAGAATTTCAGAGTTCATTTCCGTGTTTCTGTGTCGTTCCATTTATCATAAACTCAAATTTGTTCTTGCCTATTACAGCAGCAGTATCATGCATGTCTTCATTATTGTTCAACACCAAAAAAAAAAGAAAAAGGGAAAGAAAAATGTGAAAGCCCTAGTCATTTTCCATTTATCTATTTTTCTCTGCAATTTTACGAGAATTTCTTCAGGAATCTAGCATCACGACATATGCGAGCACCTGATGAATGTCAAAACCTGCGGACAGGTCACATATCCTAAATCTATTATACCAAATTCACAGAAAGAGCAATACATAAAAGGGAAGAAAACATTGATAATATTCACAAAAAGAGAACAATATGAATTATGAAGATTAGCACAAAACATGGACTAGAATAGCAGAGAAATCACGTTAAAGACTTTCTTTAATAGACATAAGGCATCTACATAACTGAATTCACAAATTTATCTGGCAAACCCTGAAGAACTACATAATTGCATCTCCTTGTTTCAAGAGGCAATGTAATTACTTGATCCACCTATGGCTCTGTTTGGATCGAAGACCTACATTATTGCATTCCTTGTTTCAACAAGCAATGTAATTACTTGAGATCCTCCTACGACTTTCTGTTTGGATCTTTACTTGCAGCAGTGTTCACCTGTTTAGAAAGATAAGCTTCATAGATTTCCACCACCAGCCGAGGATCCTTCTCCACAAGTTCCATGTACTCTTCTTGCTTGCTAAGTTTGTCCATGTTATCCATGATTAAGGATAGTGATGCATCAAGCAAACATTTTGCACTGTGCTGGTGAGCAAAAGCATAATATGGTAGAGAGTTTTCCCAGTTCAGTTTGGACATCAAGAACTTCTCACAGTAGGTCTTCAGATGCACAACTTGATATTTTTCAGCCAACACCAATAGGTCACAAGCCATTTGCTCGTCCAGGCATGTTTCTGCCGTGTACAGATAGTTGACGAATGCACGAAGTGCATCGTATGATGCATCACTAACTTTGATAGTTCCACTAATTCTTTCCTCCATTTCATTTTCCATCATGGCCCGAAACACTGGAGAACGGCTTGTCTGTTTGGCAATCAAGATTAAAAATTAATACAATATTACAGCTCAATTGCTTGGCAATCAAGGTTACTGAAATTAGTATGACATTATCAACAAATAACCATATGCTGGTAACAAAAACCAGTATAGTGAAGGATAATCTAGGCCAAATGCATTCAGTTAGCAACATGGAGAAGATTGCAAAAACATTTCAGATCAAAATGAGTCCACCCCCCCCCCCCCCCGGGGGCCAACCAAAGTTTATTCATATGAAGAACACAAAGTACAGAAAAGCATTAGGAAGAGAACCTGATGAGACAAAAAACAAAATAAGAAAAAACCAGAGAAAAATGAGTTCAACAGGAGGGAAGAAGACGAGTCCTCGACTCACAATAGCTAATAGTAACCTTAACAAAATATCATGTAAGGACATGCAAATGCTGACAACTAAACTATATATTTTGGCTCTCTCCTAATTGTGATATTCCCTGGAATATCATATGATTTCAGAAATATAGAAACATCCCCATGTGGCTTTAAAAATTATAGAAGGCCTTAAGAGATTGCAGCCACCATGTTACCACAGTGGATATTGTTTTAACCTTCTAGGATATCATCCACTTCAAATTTAAACAACTGATCCCCCCCACACATTTTTTCCCAAGTTAAATAGTCCACGAAGCTCATACTTCCAATTATTAAAATCCATCATCCAAATAATTAATAAAGGCCCATATGGCTTACCGTTTACGTCTTTGTTACTTATATGATGTCTTGTTTACTCTAATTTCTACCGAAGTGTAATGAACTTGACCCCCCCCCCCCAGGGCGGGGAAAATGGATCTTCAACAATGAAATCACAGAATACGATCAAATTGTATACATCATAATACAATCTCAACCGAGCATATAGTATGTGCTGAAGAGGTTAGCATGTCAAGCTCAGGCTGAGCTAAGAATAAAAATTAAATCCACATGAAAGTCAGGTGATATCTGTGTACCAGAGATTCCTGGGCATGTATTTTTTGATCTTGAGATATTTGCATAATGTTTTATCTGATCAAATTATTTGTTGATGTACAATATCGAAAAACAAGAAAAGCCACACTTCTAACTTGAGATAGCTTTGCTGGATTAAATGCAAAGCACATTTGCTGAAAATATTCTTATCTTGTACAAGTTCACGCAGAAATCCAAGAAGAAATTTATTCTAACGGTCCTTGTAAAAAAGAACTTCATACAAGCACACATCCACTTAAGGATCAGTGGAAGTATGCATGTTTAGATGACGTCACAAATTCACCACAGTAATATATTATATTTTCCAGTGATTTACAGTGGCATGACCTGATTTCCATTTACTCTAATTAGAAGAATTAGCGAAAATATTCAACAATGACAAACTGATGCAAGGGGAAAAAAGGAAAAGAATTCAATTTCTTTCACATTCATTTGTAAGTAGTTGTAGGTAACGATCTTAATTGTATGCCTCTCTTCATGGAAGAACATAAAAACATCTATTATTAGGATTTAGGACTTTCCTGTAATGTTATCTAGCTACAGCTAGTAGGACGAGTGCAATTAAAACCCCTGATCACGATGCAGAGGAATCCAACCCAAGTACTATTTGTGTCGGCCAGATAGAGCCCTTGCAAAAGCCGCATCATATTCACACAAAACGATTAAAACTCGCCCATTTCGTAATCTCAAAACCTCTCCCCCATTTGTCTAGCATCATAAAAACATTATGCAAAAAAGCCCGAAATTTTATCATAAACTAGTAAATGCATAATATTACCAGAACAGCACGATGTGCTGGAACGGGAGGACAATTTGACTGAGGATCGGCAGAGTCAGTTGAACCAAGAGGCGATCAAAACAACATCGGAGAACGCCAATGAATTTGACCTGGACATGGAATAGGGCCCACCAGACGCAGACGACACAAGGCGGAGAAAATTGACCTTGGACTTGAGGTCCTCGATCTCACGCTTAAGCTCCTCCTCGGTCTCTCCGGCCTCCTCGTAGCACTCCCGGCACGTGCCAGCATAACGCGCCCCGTACTCCTCCTTGCACGACAGGCATTTCATTTTTCCTCTCCGATGCCGCCTCGCAGCCCCGATGGATCCCTCGCCGTCCTCGTCGTCTTCTTCGTCTTGCTCGTCCTCCTCCTCGTCCCCGAAGTCTGTGTCGGAATCCGACGAGAACTGCCGCCGGCGGTGCTGAATACGTCGCATTTTTTCTCTTCCCGAGTGATGATATTTTCTTTTCTTATTTCTCTCGACCTTTTTTTAATTGTGCCTTTCGTGCGACGTTGGTCTTTTCACTTTCGCCAAGCGACTTGTATTGAAATTGGACTAGACCGAAAATATACTAACCGTAGAGAACAATGCCAACTTTCAATTAGTTACTGACTTGTTCTTTCTAGCTAATTTAACTTGACTTGTACTATTTTAACAAATACACATATAAAAATTTTAATAAAATTGATACGTGGTACAATTTTATTTTTTAACATATCACACCACTTTTACATTAACACTAATCACTTATAACACTTATCTATTTTGTCACATTTTTTGTCTCTTCTTTTGTCCAGTTAGAATTTTCTTTTTAACTTTTTTAACGAAAAGACATTACTGTTTGAAATAAATGATAGAAATGTGGGAGCAATGATAGACAATTGGGAAAAAAAATAAGAATACGTGATTCGTTTGACTTTGAATTGTTGAGTTTTTTTTTAATAGTGAATATTGTGAACAACTATTTAAGAATCACTTCTTGACAATGCGTTCCCCCTTCTAGGGGCGCAGGTGGGGGTGTCACATTTTGCTTGGACACATATTAATTTTGATAAAAAAAGTATTTTTTATCATATAAATAATTGTAAAAAATTTTTAATATATAAATTAATATTAATTTATATTTTTGACATACTCTGATATCGACAGCTGACTCCGCCCTTACCCCTTCCACCATCAAAGTCAGCCTATATAGACGCGCCAAAGCCTCCGCCTCCTCCACCATTCGCTGGCCCTCAAGTTGTACAGCAAAAGCACCAACCATCGGTCCACCACTACCTCTTTCCACATCACACCACCTAGACCAGTGACGCCGCATCTGAAACAGAGAAAAGTTCATTTTGACATTTCCTTCTCCTCGCAACATGTGCGCCTCCTCCCTTTTATTGTGATTGTAGGTCAGATTCTAAGATATGTTTTTATAGAAAATCCAATATTGCTTCTCTATCGACTGCCCTATTCACTCGCCTTTATGTAATCAAATAATCCATTGCACTAAATGAAAATACTCACACTAAATATATAAAAGTAGTCAAGTGTGTTAGGACGTGTCACGTATGGTATTGACATCTTGTGACTTCAAATACTTAACATATTCAACGTATTTGAGAACTAGTTTAAATTATTTAAAATTTATCAGGTGATATTATTTTATTATCTCTTATTTCAAAAAAGTAAAAATTATAAATTTTTTAAAAATAACCAATATATCATACGAGTTGAAATTATCTGTAGATGATTAGCCAAATAATTTCCCAATTATCGGTGCTGTCAGGTCCCAAGCAGTTGCCCGGGAGGGAGATGGAAAAGGGAATTTTTTTTTTTTTTGATTATTAAAAGAAAATAAAGGAAAATCATTATTATACACAAAAGGCCCTCTCATTTTTCAAAATTTAAAAAGCCCTCTCGGATAATATCACCCACGCTCTCTCTCTCTCTCTCTCTCTCTCTCTAGGGTTTAAAACCAACTATACACATTTCTCAATTTCTTTCTAAATTCGGGTAAGTCTCCTGATCTCCGTGTAAAATAAAATTATCATGTACTGCGTTTTATTTATGTACAATTCTATGTAGTGCTTGTTTTGAGAATTTCTTCATGGTACTTCGTTGATTTATTTGGTTGCTATTTCTTTTTATTAATTTAAAATGTTAAGAGGGGTTTCTTTCTTTATTTATTTATTACGTTCTTTTTACATTTTGCTGTAACTAGAATTTAAGGTGATATAGAATTCTTTTACTGGTTTTAGAGTTTCTGATTGTCATATAATAATTAACCTAGAAATGAATTTGTTTTATTCGTCTGGGATTTGCAGAATCGTGGATATTGCGTGGTTGGGGAATTTCAGATGAAAAGCTTAGTTTATGAGCTTCAAGGCAGTTAATTTTGTGTCTTTTCTTCATTGAAGAATAGACATGGTTCATGTTGAGAAAGAAAGCAACGGATGTGCAGGTGCCAGTGGTAATGCGACGCTCTTCCGATCTGTTTTGATTCTGAATCATGATGTTACTGCAAATGGCACTGCAAATAAAGTTGGAACTAGTGGTACAGATTCCATCTGGTTAGCTAGCAATTCGTTGATTACGTATAAAAGACGTAAGAATGCCAAAGTCACAGAGTGTGGGAAGGGTTTGGAAGACTTGGTGAGTCATATTACTGAAAACTAGTGAATTTCCTTTATTAAGTTTCTCTTTGTTTCAATTTTTTCACAGTACAGGTCATTGATTTTTCTCTTCTTTTATAGATTCTGGTGAGCACAGATTGAGCTTTTCTGGTTTTAATTTATGAAAATTCTTCTATGATGATAATGAGTGAAATTAGTGAACTCTTGAGTTTTAAAATTATTTAACAAAGGAGATGAAATTTTGACCTACCTTTATGCATGTAAAGTTAAGTAACACTGTTGCTCCTGATAAGGGAAAATGAGTTCCCATTACCTTGTAATAATGTGTAAAATATTTTGAATTCAGGAGGAACAGAAATGACAATCAAAAGCTGATATTTGTTGAAGATTTGCATAATTTCTTTCCCCCGGAGTGATGATATCTTTAGGAAGGTTAGAAATGAATATGACATTATAAGCTCTAAATGCAAGGAGGTAAGGTGACTAAACGGGAAATTCCTTAGAAGTGCTGGTCTATCGAGGCAAGAAAAATAAAATCAATATGTTGAAGTCTGAGAAATGATTTTGATCGTCTCAGAGCAAGATACCCAATGTGCAGAAACTAGAAATTAATAATGCTTAGCTACAAATTCTTCTCAATATCTCTGGCTGACATTTGATTTCGTCCTGCTCATTCTTGTTTGTGAATTTGATCTTAGTGGAGAAATGACATATTCGGCTGCGCTCTGTAATCCTGTCCTGCTTTATTGAATTGTATCGTTTAATAATTGTCTCAAGGAGAAAAAGGGGGGTTTTAAAGCTATACTATATAAGTGGAATTGGAATATAGCCTTTACAATGTGTCATGGTGCTAGCCTGTTGTGATACATTTTATGTAATTTTATGCCATTTTGTGTATTTAATATAGTCAATTGCTAAGATAGAAAACAGATAAAATTGATGGCTCTTGAATGAAGGTCAATCTTTGTGTCATATACCATCATGTTTCCTTTCTGTATTTCCTCTAATATATTGCGAATGGTCATACACCAATAATTGGTCATATACATTTTAGTTTAACCGTGATCTCATTGCTTGCTGAATTCCTGACTTGAGTTAATTCATAAATTTTTTGGAGCAAACAAATTGAAATAATTTATGCTGATTTTGCTCAGATGACCTTTCCATTTGTTTTCTTTCTTTTCCTCATCCCCTTAAAGGGGTATTCTAATATGTTGCTTTCCTGTTTGGCCACAATGTTGTTCGCATTTTTGCGCCAATTAGAGTTCTCTTGTAGCAGCTGTTCTTTTATTTGCGCTGGGTTGTTTCATACAGCTTGATCCATAGAACTACAGTGATCTCACAAAGCTGAAGGAAAAATCACATATTGGTCATTCAGCACTATGTAGAGCTATTTGGCTCAACAGTAAGAATATGCTTATGTTGCTGCATTTATTCTTGAGATGATCATTAGTAGATTACGTTCCTTAAGGTTACTTCATGTTCTTTTACTTGTTAATTTTTTGTATATAAAAAAATGTGTTTGTGTGTGTATGGTCATAATGCTATTAAGTAATGTTCTGTACCAGTCACTTGATTATTGGCATTTCCCTTTGTCACATATATGCTTTTTGTGCCTCGTCTAAGGTTCTTCACTTGACATTTTGCAGTCAGTGAAGCCATCAGTGAGTGCATTTCCATCAACAAATTGTAACAGACATGTTAGTGGTTCTCAGAAAATATCAGAAACTCTTGTGAATTCCAGTGGTTACTCACTCATGCAGCAGAGAAACTATGTTTTGGAGCAAATACCTCGGTCTTTACAAAGTGAAGGTGGATTGGAGAAATGCATCCAAAATGCACTTTCATTTTATCCGGGAAGTGATATTAAATCTACTCTTCAGGTACTCACTGCTACCGGAATTCAAGGGCTCCATTTGGCATCTGGTGCATAAGAATTAGCGAAGCTCTCATTTTATGTTTTCTTTTTTTTTTTTCTTTTTCTTTCTTCCTTGGTTGAGGTGTCTATATTTCTACATCACGGATAAAAGACCTGTTTTGAACCACAGGACTCTATTCATTCTTGTGAGAATGGGAGCAAATGCTCTTTACAGACTGGGTTCATACATGATGATATCCAAAATGCAGCTGTAGGGAATGTAGGTAAAACGTCCAGCAGATCAATTAATGAATCGAACCGTTGCATTGGCACAGAGCTCTGTCAGTGCGTGTTTTTTGATATCATTACATCAGAAAAATTTGCCCAGCTATGCAGTCTACTACTTGAAAATTTTCAAGGATTGAAGGCTGAGAAGTTATTAGATTTGAGTCTGATAAACTCAAGGATGAAGGAGGGTGCATATGAAGGTTCTCCATTGCTCTTCTATTCAGACATTCAACAGGTTTAATTGTTACTACCTCTGAACACACATGATTTTTGATAAATATCTCTGTAGATGCATATGTATTCTGGTTGCATGATGCCCCATAGTAGGAGCTCTAAGAGCATTCCTGACGTTGTCCCTGTTTTTTTAGAGAAAACTTATTTTTTATTTTTTATTTTTTATTTTTTTGGGGTGGGGAGAAAAAGAGGTTTTGGGGGGGGGGGGGGGGTTAACTTTGCCCCTTCTTTTGCGGATTTCATATATACCAATTTGACCGGGATTTTATTTATTAATGAATCTTTTCC